>CAJNDT010000635.1:517877-745377 GCA_905221615.1 Symbiodinium sp. CCMP2592 | reverse complement strand
CACAAATGCAAGGCGCAAAGGGACTAGGTCACCAGGTGACTGGAACAGGGTGCCGACAAACTCTGCAGTTAGATTCTGAAGGGCATACGAACTTTGTGATCCGACCCAGAAGCCCCAAACCCGAAACCTAAAGCCTAAACGCTTAACCTAACCGAACTGAAGATCAAAAAATCTGCATTCTCAGGTGTACCCCCCTTTTGAACTTGAACCTCGAGCCTAAACCCTGAACCCTTTTCTTACCCCCCCTTAGAACTACAATTAAACAATATCTTTAATAGTCTCTTGGGTTTTAAATGAACAAAAAATATTAATAAAATGGGAAACTTATAGGTTCTGTAAACCCGACTCTCCATCCCGAACCTGAGAGATCCCGACACGCCCCAGTTTAAACTTGAACCCCTGAGCTCCCGGCTGTCGTGGTGGTGGCTGTGGTGGTGCTCGTGGAAAAGGTCGTGGTGATGGAAACTGCAGGAATTTGAGGGTTTAGGGTTCAGGGTTTCGGTTTAGGGTTTAGGGTTGAGGGCTTAGGGTTTAGGGTTTAGGCTTTAAGTTTGAGGGTTTAGGGTTTAGCTATATAACAACCAAGATCTAACACTGCATCTGAGCTACAACAGCGACAAATGCACAAAAACCATCCTCACACGGCGATGAAACAAGCCCAGAGTTTAAAGTGCACGGCCTCCTGGAAGTCCAGGGTTCAGAACCCGAAAACCCTAACCCTAAGTCCTGAACCCTATTCCCTAAACCCTCAACCCTGAACCTTAAACCCTATTCCCTAAACCCTAAACTCTACTCCTGAAATCCTCAACCCTAAACCTTAGACCCTATTCCCTAAACCCTCAACCCTAAAACCTAAACCCCGAAGCCTAGCCCAGAGCACTCGGGCTCGGCAGCTTCCGACTGTCCCGAGGCAGTGCTCTGGGCTTAGGAGTTACAGTAGAAGCCAGAAAGTTGGAATATCATTATCGTAACCCCTTTAAGGTATATCATAGGGGATCCTACCATTAATCCATATTCCAACTTTCTGGAGTTCCCTTTCTGTTTGAACCCCTTTTTGCTTCCCAAATCCGCTCCGCCGCATCTCAGAAAGGAGTCGGGGTTTCGGGCCGTTTAGGGTTTAGGGCTTCGGAATTATGGATTAGCATCCAGAGCTGCTTGGTGTTTAGAGTTAGGGCTGAGGATCGCCTCGATGTAACGTAATAAGGGTCTGAATAGTAAGTAAGCGTATCTTCTCATGGCCTCTCCATCAGAACCGCTTCATTTTACACAAACCGCAGCCTTCAGGCCGCCACATGCAGGTTTCGGGCTCTGAGTGCTCAGGGGATATTCTGATAAGGATCCTTGTGCAGGTTCGTAAAGACAAGGAGCCGCACCTCCCTTCATTTTGTAATGCGCCGAACATCATGATACAAAGCCCGGGCAAGGGCCCCAATTCTTAACAAAATTCCGAGGCACTTGTTGTTGTTTCCGTGCGTGTTGTTCCGGTCAACGTGGTCGTGGTTAACGTTGACGTCTCTGTTAATGTCCCGGTATACGTTGATGTCGCCTGCACAAGTATGGCGCTACTTGTTCCCAAACACAAGGACACTGCAATCAGGAATCTCCACACAAACCTTGCACGAACGAAGTTAAGCTCCGGGCCGAGGTAATCGTGCTGGTAGAGCTAGTGACCGAGGTCTGGGTCACAGACGTTGTAGTTGTCGTCTGGGTGAAGGAAATTGATGTTGTCTGGCTCGTGGTCGTGACACTTGTCGTTAAAGTTCGAGTGGTCGTCGTCGTAGAGGACTGCACGGCACAGAGAATGGCAAAACACACAAGACGACATCCTACAGTACCAGATGGAAAAGAAAGGGGTTTCGCCTCCTCGCCCTCAGACCATACATGCTCTATAAATCCCGGAAATGCAGTCCAAAACCCGCACACTGAACCGAACAACGCAGACCTCACCCAGGTCCTGCGGTATTTCAAGTGCTTCTAAGTCTAGTGGGGAAGGGCTCCTGTGCACCCCATCAGCCCTGGCCTGCAGCCCCCAAGACGCCTAAGTGTAACCCTTGAACCCTAGACCCGAAACCCTAAACCCGAAACCCTTAACCCCATTCCTTAAACCCTAAACCCTAAACCCGAAACCCTTAACCCCATTCCTTAAGCCCGAAACCCTAGACCAGATCCAAGAACTCTAGGGCCCTAGCGGCCCCTAGCTTGGGGAAGTGGGGTCTCGGCTCTCAGGGCAGTAGCAGTCAGTCGTAGTAGGTCGTAGTAGTAAAGAAGTAGTTGTGGTGGTGGTGGTAGTAGTAGTAGTAGTAGTAGTAGTAGTAGTAGTAGTGGTACTGTTATGCACACCATAGTTGCGACCGAGCTGCCGTCACGGATATAGTGGTGGTTTGCGTGACAGATGTGGTAGTTTCTGTCGCAGTGTGAGTCACAGTTGTTGTAGCCGTCGTCGTGACTGAGATGGTGGTGGTCTGGGTGGTGGTCACCTGCATCAGTTAAAGGACTTTTCATCAAGGCCCATGCTCTTAAACTTTGAAACATGTGACCCGAAACCGTTCGCTAGAATGAAGAACTTGCTCATCGAACATGCACTCCGAAATCAGCAAGCATGGCATCGTGTTGCTTACCAAAGGACGGTAACAGTGATGATGACGGTGATGGTGATTCTGATGGTGACGGCGGTGGCGATGGGGGTGGCGACAGTGATGGTGGTGGTGACGCTGGTGGAGTCATGAATGGTGATGGTGACACTGATATTGACATGATGGGCATCGCCATGGTCCATGCCATGGTCACGGTCATGGCGGCGACGGTCAGAGTCATGGTGACACTGACTAGAAAGAACCTTGAGTTTATGATAAGGTGATGGCGGAGATGAGGGGCATAACTTGAAGGTGAACGACCGATGACGACGACAATGCCACGCCCTTGATGGCCCAAGAATCAGAATGAAAGCGCTGACAGTGACCCTCATCCTCGTCCTCCTCTCTTCCGCCTCTATCTCCTTCTCCACACCCCCTTCCTCCTCCCCCTCCTCCTGCCGTCCTCCTGCACTCCTCCTCCTCCAAGCAGGAACCAGAACCAAAAACAACGAATGTGTAGAAACATCCGAACGGCAACAGCAACCGCAAGAAGAACAAGAAGCAGCAAGAAGATGAGAAGGAAGATTTCCCTAAAGTCTCCACGAAGCTGACCTTCTGATTGGCTTAGGGGCATGGTAGGACCTCAGGGTTTCGGACGTTGGTGGCTTTGGGCTTCTACTCAAACAGGCTATATTGGACAGCGGTTTAGGGTTTAGGGTTTAGGGTTTTGGGTTTAGGGTTTAGGGTTTAGGGTTTAGGGTTTAGGGTTTAGGGTTTAGGTCCCACCACTCCCTAAACCCCTAAACCCTACATTGTCAGAAGCCGGCAGGAAACATAACCACGACGGCCGAGAGGCTGTGAAACTGGTTGTCCTGACAGGGGAGTCTAATGGTTTAGGGTTCAAGGCTTAGGGTTTAGGGGTTTAGGTTCAGAAGGAATGTGAAGTCGCTTTCAGCCCTCAACCCTACCATAAACTCGCAGGAAGATGCTTCTTGGGAGCAGAAAACGGGTCAGCTATACTATAGCAGTTTAATGGCAGACCCAACCCAGTCGTCAAGCTAGATATTCGACCATCGTAATCGTGTTGGGGAAATTCCACAGGACAAACTACCAACGAAGCTGCACTGACCATACTGCAAGATGGTCGAAATCATAAACGTCAATTCCACTTGTGTGAGCAAGAAGTTGTGCTGCACTAGCACCGGCACTAGCACTAGTACTAGTCGTTGGTATCGTGACTGTTCTGCAGTAGCGGTACTATGCAGCGGAAAGGTGATACCTTGGCTGGGATATTGGAGAAACAAGCGTCCGAAGTAGAGGATTCCTGCTACTTGTCACGGCCCACAACCATGCATCCGAGACTTTAGCATCTCCAAGGTGCTTTGATGTGGTCATGGAGATGGTTGTTGACGTGGTGGTCGGCAACTTAGTTGCAATACGATCAATAATGATTCGTGAACTCTGACAGGCAGTTTTGTCCCCTGCACCGTCTGTCGGCAAGGGAAATCTTCCTCCCTTCTGAAAGACTGCAAACAAAGGGGGCAAAGGTAGCTGGGGCCGGCACATGCGGCTTGAAGCTTCAGAAACTCGATGCTTGCGAGACCAAGTTGCGCCCCAAGCCCCGGCGTTGCACAAAAAGATATCACGAATACGGTGAACACCAAGCAGACTGGAGGCTTTCTGTCTATCATCGGCTGAACTCTGTTGCGCATATTGCCATGACCGTGCTTGCTACTTATGGCTGTGCTTGCCAAGAACAACGGACACAAACACTCATGTTACGATGGGTGCCATCTTCCTCCTCGGACTGCGAACACGATTCACGCCAGCACCATTGCTACCACCATCGCGACAACAACGACAACACCACCAGCAGCGTCCTGCAGCAGTAGCAACATCAGCAGCAGCAGCAGCGACAACGGCAGCGACAACGGCAGCTGCACGGCAACGGGTATGGCAACGGCAAGTGGCAACGACAACAGCAACCGCAACAACAACCTCGACTGCCTCTACGACATCGAAACCAGCTCGAATTAGGTTGATGTCGCTTAGTTTTGCAATGAACGTATCATTTCCTTTCATGGGGGGTACCTTTACTCAAGAATCTCCAAGACCTAACTGCCTAAACTTATGACATCCCGGAAGGCAACCACTGTAGCCCCTGAAACGAATACATTTTTATGGTTCTGGATACGATTCGGAAACATAACTGCAAGTTAGTGTACGACCTCAAAGTACAACTTTGGCTACGAACTACAAGTTCATGTACGAATTCAAATCGTACCGGACATCGTGCCCGGAATCGCACTTTGTGGTGTAGAAGTACGATTGCAAGCATGATTAAGGGGTACGATCGTACCTGGAATCGTACTGGAAGTCGTATCTAGAATCCACGTTGTGGTGCAAGGTACGATTCCAGGTGCGATTCCGTGCATCGTACCTTTAATCGTACCCGGAATCGTAGCTGGAGGCACCTGGTGGTGTAAAAGTGCGATTCCAAGTGCGATTCCGGTTACGTTTGCAGGTACGGTCGGAATCACACTCGAAATCGCACTTCTACACCACAACGTGCGATTCCACGTACGGTCTCGAAGAATGAATTCGTACCGGAACCTGTGCATGTACTTTGCAAACGTACTTGGTATCGTGTGCGAACCGTAAAAATGGTAATCCCGGATTTGCAAAGTCATAAGCCTAAACCCCAGACTCTCGCTTCTTCGACAGCATAACAACTTGTTAGACTGAGCTCTGGCATGAAACTTACGGTTTAGTTCGTGGGATTTGAGGGGTTGGGGACTAGAGGCTTAGTGGTTGAAGGCTAGGGGTTTCGTGGCCGCGGCACGAAGCACTCCGATGAAACGTCACTGGCTCCACCGGCAACACAGCAGCAAATGCGGCGCGCCAGCGCATCTCAGAGGGCCATTTTCGGGGGCTTAGGGATATCACGATAAGGAAACGGCATGGTGCGCAACTACTACGCTGGCAGTCGGGGTCCTTCATGCGCATCGGGTGCTCAAGAAGCTGCAAACAACGGGTTCGACGGAGCACTGCAGAATGCAGGGTTTCGGGCTCGGGAGATATCAAAACCCCGTGTATACTCAGTCCGGCCCAGGGGCTCCTTCGGGCATGTGACGAATCATGGAGACGTTCCCTTTTAGGGTTTAGTTTAGGGTTTAAGGGCTTATAGCTTAGGCGAAATAACAGTGTTTCTGTCCACTCGGCTTGTGGATCCCAGCATTCTGGCGCGCTCGAAGTTTCTGGGTTCAAACTGCTCTGAACTGAACTCCACCATGTATCGCATATCTGCCTCTGCATATTGTGTTGTTCCCTCGCTCCCAAGCACACTTGCCACCCAACAGTTTCTGCAGCGAAGACCTACCGGTAATCATCGTTATTGAGCTGTACCTGGCCTTGGTACGATGATGCCTGACTGTAAACGGTCGTGCCGGTTTTGAACCAGTGTACATGTAAACATCCGCCTGCGCGATTTTAAGATTTACATGCGTGTATCAGATGTGGCACAATCGTACACGGGTATGACAGGCTACACATAACTACAGAATGGTGAAGACTGTGCCTGACTACATAGGACTGTATATGAACGCAAGATTGGAAGTAATGATGACGCCGCACCCCGCAACCCCCCCTGCTGCCCGCAGGTGTGCGGATCAGACTTGTCGAACCCCCGCCTAGATCACACTGAACCCGGGTTCCGAAACCATAGACACAAAGTCCTACTAAGCGCTGAAAGTCTAAGACCCGTCTGCGTCTCGCAACTTTGTAGGTCGTGTATAAAAAAACCCTTCTCAATTTCCCAAAGCCGGAGCTTCTCAATTCAGGGCCATAACACTGCTGGAATCGCAGGTGCTGCCCTCGCCGAAGATGTAGCACGCAGTTTCCGGAAGACCTGCAGCGCATAGCACGCGATTTAAGGTTGAGGGGCTTTGAGGTTGCGTTCTTGCGGTGGCTTTGGGTATCGAGGTCCCTGGTTAGAGCTCGGGATATTACGTTTCAGGGCTTCCGGGCTTCGGCGTCTGGGGATTTGGGATTTCGGGCTGGGCGGTCCGGTCTTCGAAGGTTGGCTGAAAGCTCGAGTTCGGGTTACGAAGGCTGTCGGGCTTTTGTGCCCTAAACCCTAAACCCTGAACCCTAAACTGTTGAGGGCTTCGAAGATATTTGGAGCTTCTGAAGGGCTTTAAGGGTTCGGGTTGGTGGGCCGAAGCCCAGATGTGCAACCGAGGGCTTCAAGCGCATGCTTCGCCGGACTTCGGCAGGCCGCAAGCACCACATTCTTGGGGGACGGTAAGCTTCTATAATCGCACAGACACTGGAGCCTTCGCCCTAAACCCCGAACCCTAAACCCTAAATCAACCCTGAAGCCTTTTCCCTAAACCCCGAACCCTAAACCCTAAATCAACCCTCAAGCCTTTTCCCTAAACCCCGAACCCTAAACCCCCTAAAACCCGAGATCAACCCTGAACTCTGAACTCTGAACCCTAAACACGAAACCCGACACCCTCAAGCCGGAACCCCGACGTGTAGGGAAGCCCATCACGCTCTAAAACAGGCCTGGAATCTCCAGTCGGAAGGGCTGCAGCGTATAAAACGCCCTGGGCTCTCTCTTTAGGGTTCAGGGTTTTGGGCCTGCGATTAAACCCTAAACCCTGGACGAGGACCCAGGAGTCCTAAACTAAACCCTAAACCCCAACTTAGGACGTAGGGTCGAGGGTTAGGGGTTTAGGGTTTAAGTCTTAGGGCCTTTAGGGCTTTTAGGGCTTTTAGGGGTTTAGGGTTTAGGGCTTTAGGGTTTAGGGTCTCTCTCTCTCTCTCTCTCTCTCTCTCTCATCTCTCAAAGAGGCGATGCCCTCAAGATTCTCGAACTTCGAGGTTAGGCTTCAGGGGTGTGCGGCTTGGGGGTTTTCAGAGTTGCGGTTTCCGAGCTTAGGTCTTGGGTTCAGAGTTTGAAGAGATAGAAGTTTAGGAATTAGGAATTAAGGGCTTAGGGTTGAGAGTTCAAGCTTAGGGTTTAGGGTTCGGGTTTTGCATTGTTTTTAGAAGTTTTGGGGTCAAGCTGCCCTGTGCTCTACTGGATGAGGTGCGGACAAGACAAAGCCAAAGGAAATGGCAAAGAACAAAGCCTATGGGTACCTAGCGCACGACGGAGATTCTGCAGCTCTGCAGAGGCAGTGTGACAAAGATCTTGTAGTACAGCAACTACGGTGAGGGTGCTGCGTTATTCATATTGCCAGTATTCCTATTACTACTACTGCTACTACTACTACTACTACTGCTACTGCTACTACTACTACTACTACTACTACTACTACTACTACTACTACTACTACTACTACTACTAGTATCGACTAGCATATTATATCAGGGTCACCATTTCCAGTTCTGGAGTTCAGGTCCTAGCCCTGGATCACCCGAGATCAGAAAGAAGGCTCCGGGCCACCCCGCCAAAAGTTCTACTCTTACCTGTGCAGTAGGGAATGGAGGAATGGGGTACAATTATAACTACTATTACTACCATTCTTCCATTCCCTACTAACCAAAGGTAAGTAAACCCCCTCCTAAGCTTAAGCCCCGAATCCCAAAGCTGGGACCCTCAAGTTTCCCCCGAACTCTGAGTCTCTACATGAGGGTGCCCTGAGCCCGACTCTCAACCGACTCTGAACCCAAGAGCCTTAAACCCTAATGTAGGAACCTGATTAAGAAACCTTGGGCCCCTATGAGGGTTCCTTACATGAGCCCTACTACTTTGGGGCTTTACGCCCAGGGTTTCTTAATCAGGTTACTACATTAAACAAGAAACCCCAAAGGTCCCAGAGCCCAACTCGAAGCCAAAAGACGAGCCGGTGTCGGTGACCACACGAAAAGGGTCCTCACCTTCCTGGTCGGGCACACACTCGGTCACGTTGATCTCCATCAACTTGGCAGGCGTGGGGCTTTTCGGGTTTAGAGTTTAGGGTTGAGATTGGCGGGTCTTTGCACAAGTCTCCAGAAGGTTTAGGCAGATCTCAGAAAGTTTTCGTAAGGTCTTACGCAAATGCTCCAATGTCTTATAGGCATTTACTTGCTAGGGCTTGAGGGGTGGTCGTAGAAGCAGGGTTTCAGGGCACTGAGGGCTTTGAGGCCATGCAGCTTCGAGGTTCAACCCTAAACCCTGAACCCCTGAACCCCTAAATCCCCAACCCCGTTGTGCTTAAGGGTTCAAGCAGCCTTCGGCCTCAGAATTGCGCAAGTCCAGGGAGAACCGCAGAGATCTCTCACGTAACCCCTGAGATTCTCAGAGTTGCCAGCACTCAACACGTAACCTGTATGAACCTTTGATCAAAACCTTTAAACCTCCTCAAACTCTTACAAGAACCACCACACAACCAAAAAATACCAAACTGTAAGCCATAAACTCAAAACCCCACACCCTGCCCTAAACCCTGCCTAAACCCTAAACCCATACCCAGGTGCATATTGCATCTCGTAGTCGAAGTTGATCCGTCGGTTTCCCTCCTGGCTACAAATCTGCCCACTTGCAGCGGCGCATGCGTCATCACAGCTCAGACCTCAGGTGGACGTTTAGGGTTTAGGGGTTTTAGGGTTTAGTCAGGTTAGGGTTTAGGATTGCTCAAGCAATTTTAGAGCTTTTTCTCTAGCTTCATGTTCAAGGCTCTACGTCTTAGGGTGTCACGTGCCCTGCAGAATCCTCAGGTCAAGCTGGACAATAGGCTCCTGTTGGAACCTGATTGAGAAACCTCATATATTGGGGGTTATAGGGCGAGGGTTTCAATCAGGTTCCTACTTGGAGGTTCATGGGTAGTTATAAGTAGGGTTATAAGTAGAGCAGCTATACTTATAACCCAAATCAGGGGACTTATAACCCTACCGAAAACTACCCATGAATCTCCAAGTACATTATGCCAGAACCGTTGGGCAATTCTCAAATCCCTCTTGCGGTCATGATCTTAAGAGTCAGCTTTCGAGGATTCACAAACTTAGATAAGCAGGCAGAAAAGGCAAAGAAGTGGTGAGTGAATACTGGTACCATCAATCCTCAACCTTAAGCCCACCCTTGAAGCTCTAAACTCCTACTATCGAAGCCTTCAACAAGCAGAATAGTGTTCCTCCTGGTTTCTTGATCTAACTCTGGCATAATATACCCATACCCTAAAGCCCTCTTGTAATGACTAAGGCTCCTGTATTTCGTAGCCGGGCAACCAGCTGCTCCTTTGACCCACCCGGCATGGACCTGTCGTAGCAAAAGAAGCCTTGGAAGCTGTGCCGATGGCGGCTTCTGGGTAGAAGGGTCCTTGGAGAAACCCTGAAACCCCAGGAACCCCACAGCCCTTAAAACCCGTAAAGGCACCATAACGGTTCTAAAGGGCTTCTGAAGGTGTTCTATGGCGATGAGGGTTTATGGCGTTCCAACGTGGTAGCAGCTTCTCCTCCATGCCTTTCGGTGCCTGGCAGGTCCCGACAGTTAAAATCCTGACCACGAACCGTGGCACTTCGAAGGCTTGCGAGCTCAGGGCTTTTGAGATGTTGCTTAGCATTGCGAGGTTCTGGTTCTGCAGTTTTTGCAACTATGGGCTGAAAAAATTGAAGCTTCTGTAAACCCTGAAGGCTTCTTAAACCCGCCGGGTCGCACGAGCAGTCGCAGGCTCCAGGCCAGTGCCCTCGCAGGCTCCATGGCCACAGTGTCCCCGCCCCCGGCGCCCTACCGAAGCTAAGGCATCCTGGCAGGGGGGGGGAGGGGGCCTTCGCGAAACATCCGAAGCTGCGGAGGACGCGCGGCACGGATGAAACCGAATCTTAGGGTTAGGGTTTAGGGTTTAAGTTTTTTTAACTCCTTTTTCCCCCCGGTCAGATCCCGACCGGAAGGCTACATAAGCCAGGAGTAGGATTTAAAGTTTAGGGTTTAGGCCTCAGGGCAAAAATGGGCAAAGAAAAACCTAGAGAGGACAACAAGTGGATTTCATGTTGGGCTCATGGATTCCGATCCCGCAGGCTGAACGCCCGTAAGCTCACGCCCCAAAATCCCAGAGCCCAAAACACGAAGCATAAGCCCTAAGCCGGCGGGATCTCAGGTTTCGGGCTGGAGGCATTGCACTCAGAATTTTTTGCTGCTTGGTGTTAGGGTCGAGGTTGAAAGTCGTGGCTCCAGGGTGCAGGTTTTGACACGCAGCGTTTAGCTCGTAAACCCACGGATTGAGAGTATGAGAGCCGTGGCTTGTCCACAACACCATCCTGACCCGTGGTACAATGCTCTTGGGGGGATACTATCACCTGGTTTTATTATCGGGACCAAAATGCCTTAGTGCACAAGACTCAACCTTCGCATCGTGCAAAAACTTGCACGGCTGTGGGTGCAGCGTTTTGTCCGCTCGGCTTTTGTGAGACAGACGTGCGACGGGGCACGGACTCAGGATTTTGCTGCTTGATGCTGTGGTTCCACTGGGCTCTTTGTCGGCTCGTGGGGGGCATGCGGGACTGGTAGCGGTTCGAGTTGCGCAGCTGGCAAACCAGCTTGGATTCGTGCGGTTCAGGCTTAAGAGGGTGTGGGCCTAGGTAGGCCTGCCTAAGCCCGAAAATTAGCCCCAAACCTTCGAAACTAGTTAGGGAACCTAAACACAAAGTAAGTTTTCACTAAACACTGAACTATACTGTAGCTGTAAACTATACTTTTTACTGCGTCAGGAGGCTTAATCAATTTGGATGTAAGTATCTTTATCGGGGCTGTAAGTAAATGTAGGCGTGAATCCGTACTTACGAAGTCCACTGATCCTTTTAGGCCACAAGGCCCCACGCAGCACTACAAGGCCTTAGAAAACGGTGCATTTGCTCGGTTTCGGGTCCGAAACTCGAAAACCTACGTAAACCCTAAGCAACCCCTAAGCTCTCAACCCTGAGGGTTTCAGGTTGCTTTAGGTTCCAGGCCTCGCCTCAGTAAGCCGGCTAGCTTCGAAGTAGGGTGGCGAGGTTTAGGGTTTAGGGTCATGGGTTCAGGGTAGAAAGTCGGAGGGGCACAAGGAAATGGCGCACCCTTTGTGGATCCATGGAAGCACAAGCGTTTTGATTTAGAGCAACACATATTAGCAACCCCGTACCTCCAAGGCTTACCACTGGTCGGGTGTTGGGCTCAGTATAATTGTTCCGGCTTGGGGTTTTTGTTGGGATTCGAGGTTTCGCTTTCAGGCTGTCTGGGTACAGGCCCTGCTTGGGCTTCGGGGTTCGGGGCTTCGGAGTTTGCACTGTGTGTGCCACAGCTTCCTGCGGGCGCCCGCGCGAATTTAAATGTACACACGGGTGAAACTGCCTAAACCCTACGCCCCGAAGGAGCTTTGGACTTCGAATTGATGAACCTTTCATCGTGACGCCCGAAGCCCAAAACTGATTCACGCAAGGTACTCCTCACCCAAAGCCCGATAAAACTGAAGACGCCACTCCAAGGTCGCGGCGAGTTGGGCCTTGAATTTCGACCTCTGAACCCTACCTTAGCCTACCAAACCCTACTTTTTTGTAGGGTTCATATTATAAACCCTAATATGGAATTTATAGGGACCCTACTTTTTGTAGGTTTTGGTAGGTTAAGGTAGTGAAGGAAGCCCAAACCGGAGCCCGTTCCAGCTGCTATAACTAATTCCCGCAGTGCTTAGACGGGACCAACCTCGGCTTCCCTGCAAGTCAGACACCCTACGCCCATAACGATCAATCCCTGCAAGTCCTACAGACCCACCTCAAGAACCGCTTCGCTACCATCTAAACATTTCCAGTCCTGGTCATTAACAGCATGATAAGCTCCAAAACACATAATGTAATTTGGCTACTGCCCCCCTCCCATACAGTAATAGTCTATAGTCCTGATATATCTGTGTTATGAGTATTATCCGACCGTTACTTGGCGGGGGCAGTACCCAAAATGTAATCACCTCCTGCTTTCTTGGAAAGCCTGCCGAGCCGAATCCCTCCTCGGTCCGAAACCATTAACACGACCCAGGAAAAGCGTGCGAAGTCTACCCTGCGAAGCTAAACTCGAATGACGAAACCCCCGAAGCTTCAACCTGCATCCTCAACACTACGCCCGACCCCCTCAAGAGGCCGACGAAGCTAAACCCTAAAACCCTAAACCCCAAAACCCCAAAGCTAAGCTCTCTGCACTAAAAGTCTTTACCCCCCAAAGCATCGGCTGTGGTTAGCGCTCCGACGGTTCCCGGCTAAAGTCGACTTCAGGGTCTCTAGGCGCAGGGCGCCCCAGACGCCTCCACTTTGGCTTTGGGCTGAGAGTTTCAGAAAATAGGGGAGCCTAATATAGACCCTAAATACTAGGATCCTTATTGTAAGGGCCCCGAAATAAGGTACCCCTTGTTTCGGAAACTCCCAATTCGGGGCACGGCTTTGTAAGGGGGCTGCATCGTTGCCTCTTGGGCTTTAGAAGGCGTCTCTGAGCTTTCTGCAAGACTGCAGTTCTCGCGATTACAAAGCAGTCGGCTTCTGTCAGAGCTGGCGAGTATTGAGCTGGAGACTAGCGGGGGTCTTGTTCTCAAAATCGAAGCCATTTCGGAAGCGACATCCAAGGTCAGTTGCGTCATGGAGAACAGCTATAGTGACAATGTAGAGCATTCGAGATTGATTAATGGGTCCAGGGCCCCGTTCTTCGAAGGGTCCCACCTCCAGAATGAGCAGCTCGTGTGAAGTTCCAAGCAAGTCGGAAAGGGTTTCACGGGTATACATACTAGATCGTGATTCGGAGTCTTGCACGACGTACATCCCTCCAACTACAGCATTACGGTTTCGATTCCTGGGCTGTCTGGCAAAAACGATTCAAAAAAATGATAAAGTTCATCTAAACCCTAGACGCTAATCCCTGAACTAAATCCCTCATAGGGCTGGAAACCTGGAGGAATGTCTGCGAAAAGCCCTGCCTCCGGACAAACTTGCAGCTTGGGCCTGCACGGCAAAAACCAGGAGCCAAATAGTGTGTAGGGTTTTGGTGGTTTTTTGGGTTTAGGACTTAGGGGCTCCGGGTTCATAAAACGCTCTAGGGTTTGAGAGTTTTGGGTGTTAGCCCCAGGCTGTGGTGCACAGAGTGTTGGAGACCTAAGGCTGCGGGGGTTCCGCACACCCTTGTCCTTTTAGAAATAATAGACAGAGCCCTATACCTATATCCCTTGGTAGGAATTATTTAAGAAGCTCTACTAGCCGGTCTGTTTATTCTTTTGGGGGAACCATGAAAAAGGACAAGGCCGGTTCCGCAGTTGAGGAAAACCGATCTAAAGCCCTAAACCCTGCCTGGACCCTAAAGAACCTACTTTTCTGGGCTCCCTCATATGATTTCTTTATATACGTCGTTAGGTTATTTACGGTCCAAGTGGAGTTTAGGGTTCTCGGTACCGGTGCCCCTTCTGGCTCCTTTGCTTTGCTTCAGTACTCTGCAACCTGCACAGTAGCTGCAGAAGCCCTGAATCCTCAGCCCAAAACCCAAGAACCGTGTACCGCCAAAGCCTCAAACATCGAAAGCCCCAGAACCCAGGGTTTAGGGTTTAGGGTTTAGGGTTTAGGGTTTAGGGTTTAGGGTTTAGGGTTTAGGGTTTAAAGCCCGAAATCCTGAAACAAACGCAGCCGGCAAACCCGGGACCTCGAAAGCTTGCGATTGAAGGCTCTTGGGCTTCTGGAGTTTACCTATAGTCTCCATTGTAGTTCCTTTTTTTGGTTAACCAGTTTTATGGTTAGGATCCTATAAAAGAGATGTTGGTTAACCAAAAAAAGGAACTACAATGGAGACTATAGGTAGGCCCCCGGAGCGACCATGCACCCAAGGCTGAGCCCAGGACTCCACAGGCGGGATCAACCTCGCATGGAGACCAGGTTCCAGAAAGACAATACGGGGAACCTTTGTCCAACTATTCGGTTTCAATAAGGGGTCCCGAAAAGTGGCAAAAGGGCACTACTCAGGAACCTAATCTGAGAGTTGGGTAGCGGCTTGAGCTGTGGAGTTGGGCTTTAGATTGGTTCGGCGCGTTAGATGTTCCGGGTTTAGGGTGTGGGGCTGTGTGTTCGGAATAAGGACCCCTAGGTATATACCCTTAATATAGCTATTATATACCTATTATATAGCCCATTATAGGGTAGGGGTCCCCATTTTGGGTCCCTCCTTCGGTCTGATGCACTTTAAGGCATTGGGGTGTGGGTCCTCGGGCCTCACGGCCTGGGCATGAAGTGTCACGACTCGGGTTTCAGAGTGTAGGGTTTAGGGTTGCGGGGCTTTGGGGTTAGGGGTTTAGGATTCAGGGTTTAGGGTTTAGTGTCAATGCCCCAAACAGTGCAGACACAAAGGGATCCTCAAGCGGGGTCCCTACATGGCTGTATGGATGCGCCGATAGACTCCAGAAGCCTCTACTATCAACTCTTCCTTGCCCAGCATTCTTGGGGAACTGAAGATTAAACCTTGGGGTTTGGGGCATAATATGCTGCACTTGGCATAGGAACCCTAAGGGACAGAATAGGAACCCAAACCTAATATAGTACCCTAAATAGTAGGATCCTTTTTTTTCGGGTTTAGGGTGTAGGAGTTTGGTAGTTATCTGATCTGGGGTTAGGGTGTATTATGTTGCAAGGGTGTCGGATTTTGAGCTTCGGGTTTAGATCCAGCGTGAGAACTGGAGGGGGTACAACGCGAAAGTACACCGTCAAAGCTCCCCAAACCCAGAACCTTCCCAGAAGTCAGGCAACGCTAGTTCCCTCTACGTGCCTTCAACCCTTCTTTATCTGCAAGCCCTAAATTTCACCAAACGTCTCCCTGTTAGGACTTTGGGCTCAGGACCTCCAGGACTTCTTCAAAGGCCGGGGGGCATGGCATCCACCTCTGCGCTTCGCGGCCTTACCTCCCAGACTTCCGGAAGGATGCCTGCGGCCGCCCGCGGTTTTGAGGCTTCGGTGTGGGCTTAACGGTTGTTTGGCTTTGGGTTTAGGGGCGTGGGGCCTATGTGATCGGGATTCAGAGTGGGTGTTGACAGAAGAGGGTCATGTCATGGGATTTCGACCTGCAGCTGAGGTTTGAATGCTTCGGGTTCAGGGTTTAGGGCTTGAGAGGAGAACTCATTCATTAAATTGAACCCTGGAACTGAAACTCTGGTTTTTTTTTTTGAAACTCGGGTTTAGGGTTTAGGGTTTAAGGGTTTAAGGTTTAGGGTTTAGGGTTTCAGGGTTTAGGCTTTAGGGCTTAAAACTTCTGCAGCTGGTTTGCAGCCCTTATAGCATCAGCACAGCCTGTAAGCCTCCAGAAGGAAATCTTGCTGAAGAGCGGAAATAAACTCCTGAGTATGGTGATGGAACTTCAACCCGAGACTCCAAAATCTCTTAAAAACGAACATACCTTGTGAACGAGCTGTGCTAAGGATCCTTGTAGGATCTCTAGTAAATTACTTCCTGAACAAGTGTTGGAGTCCCTAAACTCCGAACCCTAAACCCTCTGGGCACCTCTTCTTAAGTGCAGAATGAAGGCTGGGGGCCTCAGATTCGAACTTGAAGGATGGATGCTGCAGAATCCCGAACCGGAGGTAGGGCTTAGGTTTCGAAACCCCAAACCGAAAGCCCTGAATCCTAGGAACTCCTGGCCCCTGCACAACACGCAAGGCCTGAATACGTCTGCGGACGCAGGGCTTCCATCACCAAGAAGTCCTGAGTTGTGGGAGATTCATGCCCCGCAGCAAAAACTCATAACCGTAGGATGGAGCTGGACTGCGCAGCGCTGGTTTAGGGTTTAGGGGCTTCAGTTTAAATCGAGTCCACGATTTGAGACGCCAGCTCATTACCTCCAGCCTCCAGGAGCCCGATACCATACGACCCGTTAGACTTGAACCCCCAAGACAGTACTGGGAACTACTTAGGCCCCAGATGAACTCTCAACCCTTCTCCATTTTCTCGAGCCAGAGCATCCAAGTGCATGTACTTGAAGGCCATCCTCAGGTACAGCGAGCTTCGTAGGGGCTTTAGGGTTTAGGGCTTAGGGTTTCCACAGGAAATCTACGTTAGGGTTCACCGCCCCGGCACCAAAACAAAAAATGTGGCACCAAAGTCAAGTCGCAGTGGGTCGTCTCGGAAGTCGACCCCGGCATGGCTAGAGGTGATGACGAAAACGATAGACCTTCTTCGCTGTTTTGGGGTTCTGGGATTAGGGCTTTTTAAGGGTGCATTGGGACTTCCGCACCGCTGACTCCGGGGCGCAGGGTTGGGGGCTTCAGGTTCTGTAGGATTCCGGGATTCCGCCGTGTTTAGCCTGGAAGGTCTGGGGTTTAAGAAACCCTAAACCCTAAAGCCCTAAACCCTAAACCCCTAAACCCTAAACCCTAAACCCCTAAACCCTAAACCCTAAACCCTCTTTAAGACAGATTGACGACCAAGACCCATTGCTGAAATCTTTGGGAGGCTCCATTCTACTTGCTGTGGGCCGATGTGATGTCTGCTCGCTCTGCTACAAACTCGGCCGTGACCGTACTGCCGAAATCACGGTTTGGGCTTGACGACTTCCGGGTCGAGGGCTCAGCACTAGCATAATATAGTGGCCTGAAGAATTAGAATAGGGTTTTTGAGATATTTTCTGATGGTAATACAACAGTGAGGAACCCCTAGGAATGCTATTTCTAATATTTCAGGCCTTCTCTATTACGCTTCGGAGGATGGACGAAATCTTGCACCACCTGCACATGCATACTTCAAACGATTAAGGCATCAAGCCCCGCACCCCGTATTACGGTGCAAGGTTGCGACAATTGGAACGAATCTGGTCCGCAGCAATGCTAAAACGGGAGCGCAGGGGATCATGGGTGCAAGATTTTTGTCCATCCACAGTTGCACTCAGCCCCAAAGTGTCCTCGCAACCCAGAAGCCTTGAAAACCTAAAATCTCTGCCAGGAGGCGGTGTTTCGAAATAAAGGTATTCGGTCCGGGCGGCCTGTGCTCAACGCATGGGATTGGGAGTGATTGGGGTTTAGGGAGGAAGGGAGGAAAGCCACGGGCATCAAGGCACGGTGAAGCGCCAGGGCCGAACTAAGTGGATTGTTGCAACCAGTATTACTACTAGTACTGCCCCTACGACGACGACTACTGCTGCGGCTACTGCTCGTACTGCTAGCACTAGAGCTGGTAGTTGTTGCTATAGCATCAATGCAGGAGGAAGAGCCGGGAGGAGACAACCTACCATCGTAACATCCAAGCCGGGGCTACAGGCGAAGCCTGATTTCGGCAGTTGATCTCGAACCGAATCGACTTTGCCGTGTACTCCATCTTCCTCATCTCCTGCACAGGTGGTCGGCTCAAGGGTTGCTGTCCTAAGGTTCAGCCGCATCCGCATTACTCTTCTTTTCCATGATGACAGTGTAGGCCTGTGCAAGTGCAGAAACTTGAAAAAGCACAGGAACGAAGAGGACATGGATTCTTCCTTCCAAC
The DNA here is from genome assembly GCA_905221615.1 of Symbiodinium sp. CCMP2592. Taxonomy (NCBI): domain Eukaryota; class Dinophyceae; order Suessiales; family Symbiodiniaceae; genus Symbiodinium; species Symbiodinium sp. CCMP2592. Next base: position 727,363 of record CAJNDT010000635.1, on the reverse strand, counting down.
ACTCATGCTCTAGCCCGGGCCCGCTGCTAAGCATCGTCATGGTCAGTGTGCTGATGATAAGGATAGTGACGATGATAAGAATGACGCTGATGATGACCATCGCATGATAAAGTACGACGAAGCGCCTTCCATTTATGATGACATCTCACTTCGGGAAGGGAAAAAGGTTGACACAACACGGCAGCTGCGAGCTTTGGGATCCTTCAACCTGTCTTCAGTCACGACGGTAACATGACGGTAAGCCTTGTAGGACCCTGCTGTCTTATCCCTGATGATCCGCATCTCGAGTGGCGAAAAAACCCTCGAAGCCCTGTATCCTTCTGTCTTGGGTTTCAGGTTGAGGGTTCCTTTCAAGATGCAGCTCCAAGGTCATGACCTCATGGAACACGCGGCTTCTAGCAGAGTCTAGCACCTTTCACTGTGTTTTTTGCCACGTCCTTGGGGGTTTCGCTCTTTCACGGGTTCTCTAGCTTGGGGGCGGCATGCTGAAGGGGAGAGGGCTGAGGGCTTCAGTAGACCTGCTCCTCAGACCCCCGAGACAAAAAGACTGATGCAAGCAACTAGACTTTATAACCCCCTCGACCCTACAGGTTTAGACCCTAAACCCTAAACCCTAAACCCTAAACCCCTAAACCCTAAACCCTACATTAGACTGAACCTGAGCCTCAACCCTCAAGCCTAGGACCTCAAGGCAGCTCGAGCCTTGAGCGGCCTGCCGCCACTTCCTCGACTAACTCTAGGATCGCTCTTAGGGTTTAGGGGTTTTAGGGTTTAGGGGTTGTTTTCTTTTTTGAGGACCTTTTTCCAGTGCATGGAGAGCCTCAATGAGGGGTTGTTTAGGGGTTTAGGGGTTTTCTAGGATCGTTCTTGGGATCCAGGGTGTAGGGCTTTAGGGGTTTAGGGGTTTGGGTTTAGGGTGTGGGGTTTAGGGGTTGCAGGGTTTAGGGGTTTAGGGTTTAGGGTTTAGGGTGTAGGGTGTGGGGTTCAGGGTTTTAGGGTTTAGGGGGGGGGGGGTGTCGCTCCCTAGATTGTGCTGCCCTGAACCCCACAAGGATGTCGTCGAAAGCTGCACGGCTGCGGAAAAAGGCTGTTGCTGTCGCAGAGCTCGAATGTTCATGAAGTCGGGCTCAGGGTTCGGCGAAGGAGGCAAAGACAACAGAGCTGAAGAAGTTCAGTGCCCTCAACCCTGAACCCTTGGGTAGATCAAGACCCCTGCTTTGCTGGAGGTGTCAAGTGCTTGCTCGATTCCGCAAAAAAGTCAGACAAAGACTTGGCTGTAGGGTTTCGGGTGTAGGGCTTAGGGCCTAAAGGCTTAGGATTTAGGGCAGGTTGTGCAAATCACATGAAACACGAAGGTCCCTGGCGCCAGGCTTCAGAATTACACCAAAACGCTGAAGATTTCTATGATGCTTCCAGGGGGATTCTTCTCAAAAGAAAAATCGCTGGAGACACATGTAAAGGAAGCAGTACAGCTGTGAGTGAGACGCGCCCTTATAAGACAGACAATCAGAATCTCACCTTCTTGGTAAGCCCTCGATTCACAAGATACTGGCTCAGTCTCCATAACTCATCTTCAATCCTACATCCCACACTCCGCCTTACACCAAACAACTGCCACCCCGGTCTCAAACCTACACTACACACCTACACAGGCACAAACCTAAAACCCTAACAACGTTCGACGATAGAGCAAGGCTCCCAGGAAGATGTCCAGCATCTCAAAGCGCTTGGAGCCGCATCGCCGGGAGGCGGCAAGAGTTCGGTTGGAGTGCGGCTTCACCCGGACCTCAGGTTGGTGGCTTAGGCCTGAGCGCTTACTCTCAGTGTGGCTTAGGGTGCAAGCTTTAGGGTGTAGGGCCGAGGGCTTAGGGTTCAGGACGTCTCAGTTTTAGGCTGTTGGGGTCTAGGGCTTTGGGTATCAAGATTTGTTGTAAATGATTTATTTTTGTTCAAGTGTTTTTGAGTTCCTCAGGGCTTTCTACGGCCCTTAATTCATTTTGTAACAAGTTTTGCAACCAGTCTTGGTTTGCAGCCTCAGGTGCTTAGGCCTTTGCGTGTTCCAGCTGAGGGTTTGGGGAGTGGGGCGTTGCTGGGTGACTATTGCCGCTTCTGGCCTAGAAGTAGCAACAGGTTGCTTAACGATGCTTCTGCCGTTCGCGTTGGCTGCAGACCTTGTTGTCTCGTTTGCTTAGTATGGTGTATAATCTTTGTCAAGAGGTCATTGCGCCACCCAAAACAACAAAACACAGGGAGGAAGATGCGAGATCGAAGAAACCTCACTTCAACGACTTGCATCATTGCACATCTCGGGTCAAGAATCAATCTGGGACATCAAGCCTACGCACAATGACATAACATGCGCAGCAAAGGTTCTCATGTAAACCATCGACCAGCATAGAGCTACGGTTGATGATATAAATCCTGCATTCCCATAGTAGGGAATCTACCAAAATTCCCATAGTTTTGGGTCATAAGGGTACTGCAAGATTTATGTCATCCACCGTAGTACCTTAAAAGGGAAGCCTTGAACTGGCGCCCGAAAGCCTTAGAGCTCCCCCAAGCGGCTGTGGCAATGGGCGTGTCGTCCGGCAGGGCCACCATGAAGTAGTCGAACCATTGCTGATCGATCTCGGGTCCTTTTAGGGTTTAGGGTTTAGGGTTTAGGGCTTTTAGGGTTTAGGGTTTAGGGTTTAGGGCTTTTAGGGTTTAGGGTTTAGGGTTTAGGGCTTTTAGGGCTTTTAGGGTTTAGGGTTTAGGGCTTTTAGGGTTTAGGGTTTAGGGTTTAGGGTTTAGGGTTTAGGGCTTTTAGGGCTTTTAGGGTTTAGGGTTTAGGGCTTTTAGGGTTTAGGGTTTAGGGTCCTGCAAAAGGTGGAGGGGCTTAGGGGTTTCAGATTTAGGGACGTAAGGGTTTAATCTGTAGATGTTGCAAGTAGTATCCTTTTCCAAAGAGATGCAGTAGCATCCAGTGTATCAGGCTTAGGAGGCGTGGCTGGGGCAGCGTTGCTTACATGACCCATCTGCTGTTGACACCTACAGTTGTCGGAACATTAAGCCTCACTTGCCTCATATGTATATGATATATGGGAGTTTCCGAAAATCAGGGGTACCTTCTGCGGGCGTCCTTAATAAGGATCCTACTATTTAGGGTACTAACTAGCCCCCATATGAGCTGAGAGTCGTAAACAACAACCCCCATCAAAACTCGAAGTCATGAGCCTGATAGAGGCAGACCAAGAATGGATACCCGATCTGGAAGAGACTCCACGTCTTCAGGTGGAGGAATTTGGGGTGTTGGGTTTCGGGTTGGGATGGTTCAGGGTTGTGCGTTTTCCGGTAAGCCTGCAGCAAACATCAGACTAGTGGTTTAGAATTTAAGGATTTAGGGGTTTGGGGTTTTGGGAATTAGGGTTTAGAGTTTAGGGTTTAGGGTTTTGGGTTCAGGGTTTAGGGTTTTGGGGTTTAGGCTCTAGGCTCTGCCGACCTCTAGGGTGTAGGTCTCAAACCCTGAACCCTAAACCCAAATCCCCTTGCTTTGAGCTTTCATTTGGGAGTTTCCAAACATAGGGTTTGGGGTTTAGGGTTTAGGGTTTAAACCCTAAACCCTAAACCGGGGACCCTAACATGGTACCCTAAATCGTAGGATCCCTATCATAAGGACCCCAACAGAAGGTACCCCCAAGTGTCGGAAACTCCTAAACCCTAAACCCTTTATAGAACCCTTATAGATCCCTTTAAAGGAACCCTTAACCCCTAAACCCCTAAACCCTAAACCCTAAACCCCTAAACCCTAAACCCTAAACCCCTTAAAGGAGCCCTTTAAAGGTACCCCTAATTTTCGGAAACTCCCACTTGAGCTTTTCCAGGAGCTCCTGGGAAGACGCGGCCGTAGAGGCGTAAGTCCTCAGCAGAGGGGCTCGGGGTCTTTTGACCTTAAGGGTTTAGGGTTCCTTTAAGGGTTCCTTTAAAGGGATCTATAAGGGTTCTATAAAGGGTTTAGGGTTTAGGGTTTAGGGTTTCGGGTTTAGGGTTTGGGGTTGTGGGTTTGTGGAGTTTAGGGTTTAGGGTTCAGGGGTTAGGGAGATTTTTTTTGAAATGCAATAGCTCTTTCTCAGCATGAGATGCAGGTCCAAAGCCTGCCTCGAAAGGCTCTGCACTGCCAAGCTCACTCAGTGTGCATCAGTCATGGAGTTTAGGGTTTAGGGCTTAGGATGGAGGGTTTAGAGTTTAGAGGCGAGTGCTTCCGGTTTTGAGGTTGAACCCTAAACTCCCTAAGCTCTATCCCTACTCGCCTCGCAACCGGGAAGTTGCAGGTGAGGCACTGGCGTGGCCAGCAATAGCAGCTCCTGTCGCAAGGGAAGCCAGAACTTCCACTTCTGCCCACCTGGGCGATGTTCGGGAGTTTAGGTTTAAGGTTAGGTTTAGGGTGTAGGGCTGAAGGTTTAGAGTTTAAGGTTACGACTGAGGGCTTATAGGGTTTAGGGTTTAAGGCTTAGGGTTTAGGGTTGAGGGTCTAGCGTCTAGCTGCAACATCTAGGACTTCATGAGCTCCTCCCAACACAAGCGAAGGCACAAGGACGCGCAAGATCCACCTTTTACGGGCCCCTCATGACCTTTGCAAGACCACAACACAGCTGGCCGGCACTTGCCTAGGGCTCAGAAATCCGTACGTACTACCATCCTGACCAGTGCTCTGAACTCAGGAAAACCTAGCCAAGCTCTGTAACAAAGACCTGCCCCAAGAGTCGGAACTACTCAGCCCACCACCGAAGTTCGAAGGGTTTCGCGCCACCTAAGCCCACCCCTGACAGAGAACCCAAAGAGAAGAAACCTAGGACTACAAAACCCCGACGGTCATTGCGTGGGGTGCCGAAGCAGTAATTAAACCTCCTGGAGCAAAAAGCGGAAATCTGAAAGCACCACTCAATCCAAGGCTATTGGCCGGCCGTACTATCAACCCAGAGTGCCAGAACAGTTCGCAAAACCCCCAGATAACCCTAACCAAACCAAAAAAGGAAAAGCAAACACCCTCACTTCAAGACGAAAGCCCTAACACCCAAATTCCTGAAGCCGTTTATCGACATGGTCCCGCACCCTGAGATCCCAAGAAGCACCCACGTACTTCCTAAACCCGAAACCCTGAACCTCAAAGCACCAAACCCGACTTCTCTCAATTCCAACCACCTCAACCCCCAAGCCCTAACGACCCTACAACCCCAAAACTCATGAAACCTTAAATCTTTTGCCAGCATCCAAACCCCCAAACCCTACAACCCGACACACCTTACAACCCTTCTACTCTGCCTAGGATCCCGAAGTAGAAAGCCGAAACCCCAGACCCGAAAATAGGGGCCATAATAATCACCTATACTAGTTTTAGGGTTCCTTATTATGATTTTAGTATAATGGGCCCCAAAACCCTATTCTAATTACTAAGGCCCCATATTATGGTACCCTACTATAGATCCCTTATAGTAACCTTTAATTTTTTAGGATCCCTTTAAAGGAGCCCCATTCTAATTACTTAGGCCCCTATATGAAACTCCAAACCAAGGCGCCGAAGTAAGTAACGGGGTCTCCCCCTGTGAAGGAGCTCGCCGGCCCGTAGTTCTGGATCGCGGCCCCTTTAGGGGTTTCGGGGTGCCAATCTGGGGGTTTAGGGTTTAGGGCCAATTTTGGGGTTTAATGGCAACTTAGGATTAGTAAACCCCCCCTGATTAAAGACGCGCTTTGGGGGTCCGGGATTTGAGAAAAGGCAGGGGCAAGAGGAGTTTAGAAGGGCGACGACGACCCCCCAGAACAGTGGCCTCAGACCTTGAAAAAAACCCCCCAGATTAAAGCTGTTCTCCGCCTCAGGCCTTAAAAAATGCAAAGGCGACGTGTTCACTGTCTAAACAGCAGGTTTTTATCGCTCAAGCAATGAGACGGTACCTTCTGCCGGAAGGCAGCTATCGAGTGGAGGCGCAGCGACTACTGTCTGATATACCTACCCCAACCGATAAATTGGATGGGGGACCCTGCTCCAAGATTTCATGCCCGTGCAACAGAAAGTAGTGCAGCATGTGCAGCCGAAACCTTAGCACTTCCCAGACAGCTAATTAATGCCTCACTTGAGTTTAACAGTTATCAGTACCAGGACCTAATTCTGAGTGTTTGAAAGGCTCATCGATTTCGAAAATTTCGGCTGCTGAGCACATGTCTTCAGACGAAGGTCTTTGTCGAGCCGGGCGAATGCGGCCTTCTATTTTTGGGACCTTGGGACCAAAAAACCCATAATAGCGAATAAATGTTCCCACCCGCCCAGCTACCGCAAGGAAGCTCGTTCGAGCTGAGACGCCTACAACCGAACCACAAGCAGTTATTCCTTACAAGCCGTTCAGGGGCCTTTGAAGCTGGAGCCCTCGAAATCACTACTCTTAAGGCATCTGTCTGCCTGACTTTGTGCTTCACGCCTGAGGTGGTAGCGCTGGCACTTCTAAATGAAAAAGAGAAACGGTGCCGACCAGTCGATGCTGCTCAGTCACCACAGGGCCGTGTTCCCAGTCAGCCTCGTATTGCTGCTGCTCCAAGAAAAATGCGTCGAGATTAGTAACCCCCCCCTGATTAAAGCGGCGCTTTGGGGGTCCGGGATTTGAGAAAAGGTAGGGGCAAGAGGAGTTTAGAAGGGCGACGGCGACCCCCCAGAATAGTGGCCTCAGACCTTGACAAAAACCCTCCAGATTACAGCTGTTCTCCGCCTCAGGCCTAAAAAAATGCAAAAGCGAGTCGAGAGCTGATGCCCAAAACAAAATCGTCGCAGCCCAAAGCCACCGCATGGCTTCCCGACCCATTACCATGGTTTGGTGTCGCAAACCGCCACGTGGTAGGGTGTCAGGCTGCTCAATCTCCACCTCCTCATCTACATCGATCTCCAGCCTGAGGCACCCCATGTTGAGCAGCATCTTTCGCTTCCTTTCCCGAGTGACACTGAACTGCTTCCGCTTCCACACCTTGTGGTTTTCGCCAGCAGACAGCGGGTGCAGAAAATTCCTCGGCGCCCACTGGGTCTTCTTCTGCGTGAGCGGCAACAGCAGCCCATCAGTCGCTTGGAGCCTCTGCGCGGCCTCAGGCCTCGAGTCCTAAGGAACTGCATTGCTTGGGGCCTTTTTACGGCCTGTGACCGCGAGCTCCAAGGTTTGGTGGCGCTTGCACCCAGTTAAGGAGCAGTCCGTGCTCTCTCTCTCCTCTCTCCTCTCCTTTCTCTCTCTCTTGCTTGCTTGCTTGCTGACGGGTATGGGGACCGGGGTCCCCTGGCCCGAAGGCCTACCCGCTCAACGGCTCGCGTCTGTCAGGTCTGTGTGGCCCCTTCCGGGGGTGGGAATGTTCCGTTCCCCCGTCTGTGCCTGTAAACCCCGCTCCCCCAAACAACCAAACCTCCTAAACCCTTCCCCTGACATACCTTGCAGGCGGCAGACGGGTCATCCGGGGCTCCCCAGTTCAACTATTTGTGGGCTTATGGCAGCTTGGTCACTCAACCGAGACGTCGCCCAGAAACATCAGTTAGTGGATATGATCAAACACACTCTTTTCTCTCTCTCTCTCTCTCTCTCTCTCTTCCCTCTCTTTCTTCGTCGTCGGCTACGGTTTGTTCGTGTTTGGCGACGGGGGCGTGCAGGTGACGTTCAAGGGTTCCTGCACGACAACAACAGAGGGCAGCCCATCAGTCGCTGTGACTTTCTGCAAGCTGCCCGTCAAGCCGTAGCAAGCTTCTCCCCGCACGTCACTCACCACTCGGAACATTCAAGACGGAGGAGTGTCAGGCAAGGCCACAAGTGCAGACGTCGGAGCCGGAGCCGCCTGAGGCAAAACCACAAAGGCAGACGTCCGAGCGTCAGGCAGCTTCTTGGGCCGGCCAAGTTTGAAAGATTTCGCCAGGAGCTGGGGTGATTGCCTGGGACCCCTTCGTGGTCGCTTTAAGTTCGTTGCACCACGCTCAAGAGTACAAGGGGCAACACAACCACGACGACGGACGGGATCGCTCGTGGTCGACTGAGTGTTTGTCCTCTTGGCCGTGGTCCTTTTTGGTTCTTTCGACCACGCCCCTCGATCGGCCGAGATCCGACCGACACCTGCCGGGCAAATCAATTGCAGGCGGCTGTTCTTATTAAAGGAACACAGCCTCAGCCAAACAGAGGTGTGGAAGACCACGCCCCTCGATCGGCCGAGATCCGACCGACACCTGCCGGGCAAATCAATTGCAGGCGGCTGTTCTTATTAAAGGAACACAGCCTCAGCCAAACAGAGGTGTGGAAGACCACACCCCTCGGTCGGCCAAGGTCCGACAGACGCCTCACGGGCAAGTCAATTGCCAACGGATGTGTTCCCTTAATAAGGAAAAAAACGTTTGCAGTTGGCTTGCCCGTCAGGCGTCCGTCGAAACTGGGCCGACCGAGGGGCGTGGTCTTGTACGCCTCTCTGATAAAACCCCAAATTGGGCGCGTTAGGGTTTCGGGTTTAGGTCATCGTAAACCTTAAAGTGTTTCCCAGAGCTTCCAAAATGGCTGGGGAAAGCCAAAAACAAATTTTTCGGTGCCCGAAAATGCGTTTGTGGCTGTCTAACTAGGTATGTTGGCTCTTCAAATTTGGTCGTGTTTACTCTTTGACGGTTTGTGTGGAACCCCAAATTGGACGGGTTAGGGTTTCGGGTTTACGTCATCGTAAACCTTAACGTGTTTCCCAGAGCTTCCAAAATGGCTGGGGGAAGCCAAAAACGCATTTTCGGTGCCCGAAAATGCGTTTTTGGCTGTCTAACTAGGTCTGTTGGCTCTTCAACTGTGGTCGTGTTTACTCTTGACGGTGTGTGTAGAACCCCAAATTGGACGGGTTAGGGTTTCGGGTTTAGGTCATCGTAAACCTTAGAGTGTTTCCCAGAGCTTCCAAAATGGCTGGGGGAAGCCGAAAACGCATTTTCGGTGCCCGAAAATGCGTTTTTGGCTGTCTAACTAGGTCTGTTGGCTCTTCTACTGTGGTCGTGTTTACTCTTGACGGTGTGTGTCGAACCCCCAATTGGACGGGTTAGGTTTTCGGGTTTAGGTCATCGTAAACCTTAACGTGTTTCCCAGAGCTTCCAAAATGGCTGGGGGAAGCCAAAAACGCATTTTCGGTGCCCGAAAATGCGTTTTTGGCTGTCTAACTAGGTCTGTTGGCTCTTCTACTGTGGTCGTGTTTACTCTTGACGGTGTGTGTCGAACCCCCAATTGGACGGGTTAGGTTTTCGGGTTTAGGTCATCGTAAACCTTAACGTGTTTCCCAGAGCTTCCAAAATGGCTGGGGGAAGCCAAAAACGCATTTTCGGTGCCCGAAAATGCGTTTTTGGCTGTCTAAGTAGGTCTGTCGCCTCTTTTAATTTTGTCGTGTTTGCTATTGACGGTCTGTAGAACCCCAAAATGGACGGGTTAGGGTTTCGGGTTTAGGTCATCGTAAATCTTAAAGCGTTTCCCAGAGCTTCCAAAATGGCTGGGGAAGCCAAAAACGCATTTTCGGTGCCCGAAAATGCGTTTTTGGCTGTCTAACTAGGTCTGTTGGCTCTTCAAATTTGGTCGTGTTTACTCTTGACGGTGTGTGCAGAACCCCAAATTGGACGGGTTGGGGTTTCGGGTTTAGGTCATCGTAAACCTTAAAGTGTTTCCCAGAGCTTCCAAAATGGCTGGGGAAAGCCAAAAACGCATTTTCGGTGCCCGAAAATGCGTTTTTGGCTGTCTAACTAGGTCTGTTGGCTCTTCAACGTGGTCGTGTTTACTCTTGACGGTGTGTGTAGAACCCCAAATTGGACGGGTTAGGGTTTCGGGTTTAGGTCATCGTAAACCTTAGAGTGTTTCCCAGAGCTTCCAAAATGGCTGGGGAAGCCAAAAACGCATTTTCGGTGCCCGAAAATGCGTTTTTGGCTGTCTAACTAGGTCTGTTGGCTCTTCAAATTTGGTCGTGTTTGGACTCTTGACGGTGTGTGCAGAACCCCAAATTGGACGGGTTGGGGTTTCGGGTTTAGGTCATCGTAAATCTTAAAGCGTTTCCCAGAGCTTCCAAAATGGCTGCGGGAAGCCAAAAACGCATTTTCGGTGCCCGAAAATGCGTTTTTGGCTGTCTAACCAGGTCTGTTGGCTCTTCAACTGTGGTCGTGTTTACTCTTGACGGTGTGTGTAGAACCCCAAATTGGACGGGTTAGGGTTTCGGGTTTAGGTCATCGTAAACTTTAAAGTGCTTCCCAGAGCTTCCAAAATGGCTGGGGAAAGCCAAAAACGCATTTTCGGTGCCCGAAAATGCGTTTTTGGCTGTCTAAGTAGGTCTGTCGCCTCCTTTAATTTTGTCGTGTTTGCTATTGACGGTCTGTAGAACCCCAAAATGGAGGGGTTATTAGGGTTTAGGTCATTGTAAACCTTAAAGTGAAGCTACACACTGCGCTGTTGGGTTGCATCTTCCAGGGCGGGGAGAGGACATCTTAAACGACTGTTGAAGCCTGATTCTGTTTCCCAGAGCTTCGAAAATGGCTAGGGAAAGCAAAAACGGCATTTTGGAGGCCCGAAAATGCGTTTTTGGCTGTCTAAGTAGGTCCACCGGCTCTAATTTATTTTACGGTGTAAAGAACCCAAATTGAACGGTTTAGGGTTTCGGGTGTAGGTCATCCTAAACATTAAAGTAAACCTAAACCCGAAACCCGAAAGGCGCATCTTCCAGGATAGACCGAACATCTTAGAAGACTTGTGAAGCCAATTCCGATCACAACAAGCTTCGAAAAAGGCTACTGTAAGTCAAGCCAAAAAAGCATGTTAGCGTTTCGGGTTTGGGGTGTTTCAAGGTTGGGTTCAGACTTTAATAAAATAGTTAAACCCGAAACCCTAAGCTACCAACCCTAGGCCCTGATTCCTGCGACGGCGGCGGTTTCAAGCCACACGATTCATCGAGCTACCATGCATCACCACAATCAAGCGGAGCCTGGGGCCCCGACTGCGGAGCTGCTTAGCTCCAACACACGGCTTGGGCCACACACATTACTATTTCAGGGGGTCGCACAGCTGAAAGAAACAAGCACCACTCAGACAAAACGAGCTACCTTGCGGGGGGGGGGAGGGCGGGGGGGGGTTTATTAATCCTAAGTTCCCATTAGTGCGTATATACAGGGTTGGTATCAGGTTGACCATGCTGTTGTACGGTTTTAGAAAGGTGTAGATAGGGGGTTGCGCGGGGCTTAAGGTTTATATGTACTGGGCGCAGGGTTCTGGATACGTGCTCCGGGTGCAGCATCTAATGGGATTCAACAGACACGGCCCACACTCAGTCCACCCGGTCATCCTGCCTGGTCCGTAGGCATTCTCCAAAGGCGGCGAGATCTGGAAGCAATTTCAGGTGACCCCTACGGTCTTACGGATCAATTGCATCTTGTGCTGATGGGCACAACATGGGATGGTTAGTTGACGAGGTGCGGTCCTGGGTACAAACGCGAGTGTGAACGGATGTTACGAGAAGGTGGGGTGCAAACTCGTTGCATCGCGTGCGTCAGGTAGGGTTCATTGAAGGGGGCAGCAAGTTAACGAGGCTCAGGGCAGGAAAAGCTGAACTCGACAAGCCCACATGCCTTGACCCAATCCCGAACAACGCTTTTTTACGTGCGGCTGCAACGGGTATAAGGATCGGTGACTATGTAGGTTCGTTTAGGGCTTAGGGCTTTCAGCTGTAACGTTGAAGAGAGTCTCGCTCTATTTTCAGGCTTGGGGTCCAGGGCTTGCAGCACAGCCACCGTCCAAGTGCTGTAGGTCGCCAAACGCCTGGTCAAGAAAGCAGAACAGTAGAAGCCAGAAAGTTGGAATATCATTATCCTAAACCCTTCTATGGTAAATTAGAAGGTCTCCGAAACCATATTCCAACTTTCTGGAGTTCCCTGAAACTCCTTGCATCGAACTCTAGACCGATCTTTAGCGCCCAGACCAAAAGCCTCAAGCCGCGTGATCTTCCCATCCTTCGCGAGATCATGAGCATGCCGAAGGTAGTTTTTAGGACGGAGAGAAACCACTAAGTTGTAAAGCTGCAAAATGCTTGCAGATACCACTATGCAACACCAAGCCACCAAGTGCGAGACATACTACCACCCTAAAACACAAAACGGAACCTTCGAATTTTCAATGGTATCACATGCCCTGGCCTCTGTTCTTTAGTGTCTTTGGCTTTGGCGACGAGACTCTGGAATCTGTTGTGCGGTAATGTTGTTGAACCTGTAAAAAAGGTTGGCGAGCATCCTGAAAGCAGAAATGTAATCATGAAAACAATCCCTCTGTCCAACAAAAGCTCGACATGACCCCTCATGCTAACTAGCTATCCCCCCGAACATTTTGGGGTTTGGGTTTCAGAGTCGAGAAGCACCTGAGTTCAGACTTCAGGACTTGGGATTCCAGTTGTAGGGCGCGGGGTTCAGAGTTCAGAGGCATGACCAATTCACGCAAGCTGTGCATTCTTGCCTCGACGAAATCGTAACGGTCCCAAAGGCCGTGATCTCAACCTTGGATCCGGATACAGTAACGGTCCTTTACATGGTGCAAAATTTGGGAGGTTGTATCTATGAGCCTTACATATCCATATCCTAAGTACCACTCAACTGTTGCTGATTGGAGGCAGTTTCCAACGGTTGCGAGTCCTCGCTGTGTGGTGCGGTTCCCTTGTCGCTGCCGAATCTCTGCTTTTCAAGTTCAGGGTTTCGGGTTTCGGGTTTCGGGCTTGGGGGCTTGGGGCTTGGGGCCGGGCTTAAGGCTTCGGGCTTCGGGTAGGGCTTGGGTTTGGGGCGTGTTCAGGGATGGCTTAAGCCTTGACGAGCCGCGTGCTCTGCTCCGGTTGTCGTATGGCAGTGGGTAGAGTATCCCCCGAAATTAAACCCTGAGCTCCGTAAGGAAGCCTCGACTGCTTGGGTTTCAAAGGTCTTTCCTGGCATGGGAGGGGGCTGAGCACCCCTTAGAGCCCCGGATGCGGTCGGCCCCAGTTCGTCACGGGATGCCTCGGACAGCCACACTCTTTGTTTACAAGCCTGGATCCTTGCCATGGAACTGCATGTATTTTACCGTCGGACGGGCACTGAGGGTAAACTTGGGTTCCCTAACGAAACTTCATAGAACTTTGTATAGAAGCACGTATACGACCTTCTGAAGCCGTATAAGCTCTTGCGACAGCCCCATGGAGTCCAGAAAACCCAGAAAAGCGTTCAATCCCTATTTTGAGAATCGCTTAAGCCCTCGTTGTCTTAGCGAGCTCTAAACCTACGGTTGATGATACAAATCCTGCATGACCCATAACAAGGAATATACCACAATTCCCATAGTTTAGGGTCCTTAAGGTAGTGCAAGATTTATATTAATCATCAACAGTAGGTGCGGCCCGGACACAAACTCGTAGAATCTGGGCTGGGTCGGCCTCGAGATGCGGATGATGTCACCGATGCTGAAGCCGGCATTGCTGTCCACAATGAGCCTCAGCCAGTCTCGTCTAGCAGTTGGTGAATAAGGGTTAAAGGATTTACAAAGGTTTTTCGTGTATAGGATGCGAGGTTTCAGGTTTAGAGAGCTAGGTCTTTGAATCGAGCTCGGGGCCCTTAGAAAAGACAACTCAACCGAACTCAACACCTAAACCCAGAACCCCAACCAAAAAACCTGAGAACCTGCCTCTCCTTCAGCTCCTAGATCATCCTAAGCTCCTAAATTCTGAGCCCTCAAACCCTCTCATTGAAGCCCTTTGCTCCGCCCAGCAGCACCGTGTCGCCGGCGGAGACCTGGGTTGTGAGCTTCGGCTGTATATTACGGTGCCGGTCGAGGGCTGCTTTTGTTTCAGCACCCTTGGGTTTAAAGTTAGGGGTTAGAGTTTTGGGGGGCTGGGGATTAAGGCTTAGGGTCTGCTGACTTCAACGCTTCGGTTTTTGGGTTCAGGACTCAGTCGGCGAAGGCCTGGGCTTTCGAAAGGCTCGGGCTTCGACCTTCCGGGCATCACGGCTTTGAGCTCCGAGTTCAGGGCTTAGGGTTCAGAGCTTCCGGGAATCCTCGAATTCCCAGCTCTGTGAGGATCTAGGCATCTCTGAACAAACCTAGAGCTTAGCGGTTCAGACTCATAGACAATTTCATATTGCAAACCGCCGGCATGAATATGTGGGGTACACGGCATCCCCAAACGCTACTATTCCACTTCCAAGACACCCTAAAACCCAACAAACACAAAAATCTCCTAGAACATGGCTTTCGCTGCGTAGCATCACCCTAAACCCAAGGGTACTGTCTACTATCGCGCACACACACACAGAGAAGTGGGATCCTTGATCCTTTTGTTGATGTGCCTTGGAAAAACTTGATCCAAACCCAGAAAACCTTAACCCCAAAGCAGGCAACCCCTCGGGCACACGCCCTATTCATCAGGCCATAGACCCTCGACTGTTCATTTCAGAACAACAGGAGAAAGTTTGAATCAGAAACCTACCAAATGTTGAGTCTCTAAACCCCGAAACCACAACACTATGACAATTTACATGCAGTCATGCGGCCGCAAACTGCAGCACAGCCGTCATTCCGGTTGTTGTGGTCATGGTCGTCGTGGTGACCGTGGCAGAGGTGGTTGTCTGTGTGGTCACCGTCTCCTTAGCAGAAAACAACTTACCACAAACTCCCAGAACCCGCAATCCCTGAACCGGCAAACCTACATGACGGAACCCTCGGCACCCTGTGGCCGTCAGACTCGGACCACCGCGAGGAGCTGCAGGCCTACTAAGCTGAGGCTTGGCTCCCGGCATTGGGACTCAGGGTCTAGGTCGTGAGCAGGGTAAGGCTCTTCGCGGTCCCTATGGCGAGGGCCGAGGGCTTAAGCCTTAAGCCCTGAAATGGGGATGAGGACGCACTGATGTGTATCTGTGACAGTGACATTACAAGCAAGAGAGCTAATATCATCATGCAAACGACGATGAGCAGTATACGATGAACAATACATGTCTGGAACAAGATGGCAAGGATACTGGTAACGATGGTACTGATGCTGGGCATGATGATGGTGAGGATGAGGACAACGGTGTTGATGATGATGGTGGGGACAACCGACGCCTGTGGCCTGTAGACACTAGGCATGAAGGTTGTGAAAAGCTTTCAGAAATGAAGGCTGAAGAACAACCCAAACCTAAGTCGTCGTGGAAAAAGGCGCCTAAGTGTCTTTCTGCCAAGTTTCACTCGTCGTTGTCTGCCTAGGAACTTGGACTTCTGGGAACTTTGCAGCAAACATGTGCGAAGCGATGCCCGAGGCTGCATATTGGACAGCTTAGTTTCGCGTTGCAGGGTATTCGAGGTCTGAGGTCCACCGAAGGTTTCCTGGCCAACAGAACCACAGGACATGCGTCACCTGACTGCATGGAACAAGAGTACGCGAAGGTTCATGGCTGGTGGATAGGCAAAGGTATCAGAACCCTTGTGAGCGAGTTGTACTCGTCCAGCACACCGACTCTTTCGCGAGCCTGCTCTAGACCAGTGCACTGTATGGCCTCTGCAAACATTCACAACAGCATCAGGATATGTTGAAACATGAAAGAGCTGGGATGCATAAGGTTCATCTGAAAATGTGGCGGGATTGACGTGATTTGCTCAACCCAGCAGAAGGCACCGGCAAGACGGCTGCAAACTGGGACAAAAACAAAACTCTCTGAGAACGGCGCGTGGTGACGGTTGAAGTCGTTGTCAGGAAGGACGTGGTGGTTTCAGTCTGTGTCGTCGCAGTCACCGATGTTGTGGTTTGACTTGTGGTGGTCAACGAGCTAGTTGAAGTGGTACTGCTGAAAGTAACTGTAGTTGTCTCTGAGAAAGTGGAAGAGGTGGATGTTGTTTGAGTTTCACTGGTCGTCGTCCGTGTCGAGGACGTGCTCGTTGTTTCTGTGCGAGTCGTCGTTGTGGACGTGGGCACTTCGCACACTACGTCCATGTCTTCGCCAGCTCCGACACAGCAGCAAAGTCCTTGGAAGCCAGGAAGGAGGGCTGGAGGTGCACTTCCCGGTGTAAAACTGAAAACTCAAAGCAACACACAGACCCGGCACCTCCAGAACTCAAAGTTCTCGTAGCCTAAATGGCCAAAAGCAAAAAAACAAAAGATTCGTGCAAAAGCAGCAAAAGGCAGCACATACAATGTTTCGATAGGCCGAGACTGCTCGCACATTGATCCAGGCACTAGCATCACTAGCGCTCCAATAACAAGCGACGTCACGAATACGAGGAAGCTTCACAATACTAGCAGCATGCACAGCACGAAAACTGTAACATCCTCGTTGAATGAAGAAAGGAAAGGAAGGAAACAAGGAAGCAAGCAAGCAAGCAAGCAAGATCGCACAACTTCGCCCCCTACCGAAGTACAGTGTAAACTCAGAAATGCGCAGCAGTAGTCGTGGTAGAACTGGCAGTCGTGGTAGTCGTGATAGTAGTAATGGCAGTGGTGGTAGTATTAGTAATAATAGTCTTATTGTAGTAGTACTAGCGGCAGTGGTGGTAGTAGTGCTTGTACTGGTAGTACTGTGGTCGGACTGGTAGTAGTGGTGGTAGTGGTGGTAGTGGTGGTAGTGGTGGTAGTGGTAGTGGTGGTAGTGACGGTAGTAGTAGTCGTCGTGGGGGCACACACTTGCTGACCAAGATCGCTCGGAGTGGCTCTCACCTTAGGCAGGTGACTTGGGATATCAGCTCTTTAACCCAATCGCCACTACGAACTTCGCAACTTTCTGCTTCGTGCTGGCTTCAGGTGCTTTTTTCGCTGATGATAGGCTTATGTGCAAAAGAGATTCCCCTCGACCTGAAACCTGAACCCCAGACTCCACCACACCTCACAGCCTAAACCCTGGAAGGCAAAAAGCTTGCACCCCAAAAATCCGGAAATCCCCGCAAGCCCTGAACTTGAACTGCAGGAGATCGGCACCTTCTGAACACTCAAGGCTTAGGGTATGCTTATTGTTTTGGGGTCGCCCCCAACATAAACCGGATTCCTGCAATTAGGGGTCCCTTCTTGACAGCTGCTACCACCCAGAGCCTGTGTCAGGGTCCAATAATTCGAAGCTCCTATATCTCCAATGCTTCGAAGACGTCCGACACCCCGAAGCTTAGATCGTTCGCTGTCCGAATAGATTTGGCACTCCATCGGGAGCTCGAAAAGCTTCGTTAGTTCAGGATCAGGGTCTAGGGCTAAGGCTTCTCGGGCTTTGCATTGATGTTAGGGCTGGGAGAGAAAGGGTGAAAGGGTGGATCCTAAACCTTAAACCAATTCTGGAGTGTATTGTGCTGCCAGATAG
Source organism: Symbiodinium sp. CCMP2592 (assembly GCA_905221615.1). Taxonomy (NCBI): domain Eukaryota; class Dinophyceae; order Suessiales; family Symbiodiniaceae; genus Symbiodinium; species Symbiodinium sp. CCMP2592. Next base: position 710,061 of record CAJNDT010000635.1, on the reverse strand, counting down.
AACGACCTGAGATGCTAGGTTTTCCCCTCTACCCGAAACCTCAAACCCCGAACCCCTACCTAAACCCGAGAATCACTAAAACCCTACGCTCCCGACCTGCTAACCGACTCTGACCTCTAACCGAAGGGCAAACTCCCAGCCCTTAAGCCCCAAACCCGAACCCTAAACCCAAAACCCTAAACCCTGAAGCCAAACCTGACGCCCGAAGCCCTTAAGCCCCAAACCCTAGAACCCCCAAACCCCTAACCCCAAACCCCTGACCCCTAAACCCTAAACCCCCCTTAGAGCCCGAAAGGCCCAAGCAAAGCTCCAAGAGGTCCCGAGCGGCTCGCCGAGCATTCGCTCAAGCTGCCATCGGAGAGACACGCCCGGCCTGCGATAGGATCTTGAGGGTTTAGGGTTTAGGGTTACTCTAGGGTTTGGGGTTTAAGATTTCGGGTGTTTTTGCTGGTGGGCTGAAAGTTGCTTTTTCGTCGGTTCTCTTCCTCCTCGCCTTAGTTGAAGGTTTAGGGTTCACGTCATGCTTAGCGAGATTCAAGAAAGAAGGAACCTGACTTAAGGGGTGAGTCTCTGGGGAACGGCTCTGAACTAGACACGGTTCGAGGGATTGGAATTCTGGTGTTTCTTGTCTCGGCGACAGCCTGATTATCGATGCTGACTACACCACCTGAAGGGAGGCAAGGGGACACAAGCCGAGAAAACGCAGGCATCGGCCACCACCCATTGTGCGAAATGTCGGCATTCAACTCGAAGAAACAAGAACCCCTGTGCTACAATGTTTAATGTTTGGGAACTAATCTACCGTACTGATGTGGAACTTCAGCACTAACCTTACCGCAACCATAACAGTCCTAACGACGATGGTTTGAAAAATACTGCACCAGTAGTTATATTTATGCGTTCCTCTCCTGCGGCATGACCTCGTTCGTGAAATTCGACATCCCGAAACCCTTCTAAAAATCAGCATCGTGCTACTACTGCCAAAAATGCTGCGTTTACTTGTAGTATGATTACCTAAACCCCAAGTAACCTACCTTTTTAAGGACTTATATAACGAAATCATATTAGGGAACCCTAAAACGGTAGTTTCCTTAGGGTCCAGGTATGCTCTCTCTTGGCATCCGATGCAAATCGGATGCTTCTCTCAGAGGCTGCTGACATTGCACTGCTTTCCTGAACGCCCCTTCAACGGGACCCTCAAACCCTGAGCCTTAGCTGAGGGTTTAGGAGTTAAAGCTTGGGGTTTAGGGTTTAGGGGTTTGGGGGTAAGGGTTTAGGGTTTAGGGGTTTAGGGTTTGGGGCTTAGGGTTTAGGGGGGCACCCCAACCCTAAGGCTTCGGAACCGCCGCGAAGCCTTAGTGACCTAGTGTCTCGATGTGCTTTTGACGTTTCAGGTCCCCAGAGAGCCCAATACCCCTTAATTAAGGAATATACCTTAAATTATAAGGGGGTTCATATTATGATTTAAGCTATATTCCTTAATTAAGGAGTATTGGGCTCTCTGGGTCTAGGGGTGTTTGGTGCAGGCTCGGGACTCTTTATCTCCCTAGCGTCCGTCTCTTGCCGCGGGCCTATGTAGAAATCGTCCGCCGTGTAGAGCAGCATCTGCAAGGGTTCGCTGGTTACCTGTCGCAGGGTTGTACTCACTATGCTCAGGAATCAATATCTCAAAATACAAAACGATCCTTCAACAGCCGCAGAACAAGATGGATCTTGATCATTGAAGTCACCAGCGTCAGGCTCAGGTCGACGTACAAAAGATGAGTCAAGGGTCCAGACAATTGCACGATTTGGCGCAAGCAGATACAGATACACTGGCAAATCCGCCATGACATCCCCATTATACCACTGGTCCCAATATAGAGCTGGAATCATCGATTGTGGGCATAGGATGTATGGGATGGTCAACGAGCAACATCTAATTCTTGGATAACCTGCACAGCCATTGTCGTGTCACCTGACGAAAAAACAACCGCTTTGATCCTGAAACTCATAATGTGGCAGAGATGCAAACGGAAGATCCGGCGTGTAGTCAAAGTCACATTTGGTCAAAGAGAACGAATCCAGAACCTGGTCGGTGGGGTTCAGCGGCTGAAGATGTAACACTGCACGGGACTTCAGGCACGTACGGTTTATCTACTACCTAACCATTCCTTACATAAATGCTGTATGGTAGCCGTAAGGCTACGAGCCCTCCAAAATCAACATTTCGAAGCCATGGTTGAAGGTGTTTGTTGGCAAAGGTTCGGGATGTCCGCAGCTTGCACACAACCGCCGAAAATCGTAAGGTCTTTGAGACCGACCCCTGCTCACAAATCTCGAACCCTAAACCCTAAACCCCTGAACCCTAAACTTTGGAAAATCCCTTCTCGATCTTTCAAGATCTGCTTAAGCCAAAGTGTAGAAAAGCCATCAGGCCGGATTGTCAAGGCCGACAGACCTTCGGCACTTAAGACTTAAGAAGTCACCACCGGGATTCGGCACCAGCCGAGGCAGGCGTGGTTACGACTACGCTTGTATGGAACATGTCTATGCATCTAGGTAAGGAAGGAAAGCTTCATCTCGATGCCAGCCCTGAAACCCTCCAGAGATGCAGCCGAGAAAGCCCAGTTCATCAAATACTCGGAAGAGACCATTCTCATCTTCTCCACTGTGCATGTCTTGCCGGCAGCCGTGCAAACCGCATCGCAGGTTTGGCCTGCATGAGGCAGGGGTCTTCTAAAGCAATACTCCTTTCGGGGGGCTGCATTTAACATGGCTGAAGGTAGGGTTTAGCCTGCGCAATAGGCCTTAGGGCTAAGTAGCCGTGAGGTGAGTGCAGGGTCAACCACGTGCCTGACACGGCTGGAAACGGCCCTAACCCCTTAGTCCGGGAAGATCTTTCGCCAAAACAGACTCCGACGAAAGGGTTTAGGGGTTTAGGGTTTAGGGGTTAGGGTTTGGGGGTTAGGCTTAGGATTTAGGATTTAGGATCTGCGTTAAGGGTCAGAGTTTCGGATTTCGAGTTGAGGCCTCAGGATATGGGGTCTAGGGCAGTACGATCTCAAGGTTCAATACATAGCGCTGGGGCCAGACACGATAGCATGACTAAAACAATACTAACAAGAGTAACCCAGAAAAGGTAACCATAAAAAACGCAAAGATATCATGACTAAAACAGTACTAATTATGAATAACCCAGCAAAAGTAACCATAAAAAAATGAGAATAGGGCTAGGAGGCCATGAACTTCGGATTGTGGCAACTTCAAGACCGGAGGAGACTTCTGTGAGGGGAGGCTGAGGATCGGAGGCCGCGGCGCGGGGGGGGCAGTGCTGTGCTTTGAGGGACGTGGGGTTTAGAGTTTAGGCTGGGGTTAACTTGAAGATTGAGGTTTCTTCAGGCATGTCAGTGGGGGTTCTTGAACCTCAACCGTTCAAGCTCAAACTTACAAACCCGATCACATCTCGCTCCTAACAGTTTCCATCCACAAAACACGGCCCCAACCCCACCCCTCCACCCAAGCCGCCATGGCATCGGTACTGAGGCCCAGCCTGCGGATCCGAGGGTCCATGCACTGGCGCTGGGAAGCGCTGCGAACCTTTGCTTGGGGGCATTAGGTGAACGAATATGACGAGAGCGAGAAAGTTGATCACCGCGTTGCGAATGAAACACAGTAGCTGCAAGCCGACCCCAAAACCCTGAACCAAAATCGAAAACCCAAAACCGGAAAACCCTGTGCTACACCTCCAAGCCCCAAACGCGAGAGGCTTTCAGCCCCAACTTACAAAACTCACATTGCACTTCACAGAAGTTTACGCGTGCCTGGAAACTTGATGCAGCACTCGTCGTGATGATAGCAACCACGCAAAGCAAAACAACTCGTCATCATTAGATCTGGAACGGCTATCATCATAAGTGTCGAGAACTGAAAAGCATCAATTGACAAATGTCTAGGACAAGCAAACATCATCACGGTCCTTGTTGTCTTGATCGGCCACAATGTTACTGTTCCTGATTCCTGTCGCAGCCCTCCTACTCCTCATCGACGCTTATGGTGACGATAGTGGTAACAACGGAACTACTCCGAATATTGCAAGCATCTTGAAAGATGATACTTCCCGGAAACGTCTAGTTTGCTTGCTGTGGAATCGCCTGAGATCTACTCTACTGCGCTTACAACCCATTCATCTTCATAGCATCTGTGCCAGCTCTCCTTGTGATCCGAAAGTATGTGCCCTGAAACCCGTAGCTAAAACTCAACTCTCGAACGCTCAGCCCAAGAAGATGAGGCACACCAGCAAAGACAGCCATTGCACCAAACGCAGTATTGCAAAGCAAGCCATGCCGCCGGTGAGAAGGTTTGCACAAACGACCAACGAAGTTGGTGGACTGATATGTGATGTGTATTGTTTGGGGTTGTTTACTGGGACTTGTACCCGTAACTTACGAACTTGATGTCGGCAACAGTGTTTGCAAATCGACACAACACAAAAGCCTTGAGAAATAGGCTGCACCATGACCCTTGTCGCCTGCGTGTCGCAAAAGCAAAGTCTTGCCCGGCTAAAGCTGTTCGATGATGTCGAAAGACAACCTTAACTGGGTCGTCGTTGCGGTGCTCTGAAAAGGAGTTATGAATAGGTACCTTTGTCGAAAAGCTTCCCAAATTGCCACGTAGCTCAATGCACAACACCCTTGAGCAAAAACACAACATCCCAAATGCTCTTTAGCTTACGCATAAACATCCGTCTTTGTTTCACGTTTCAATACCAACTGCATACGGTTCGCTTTAAAGCAGCTTATCACACGATTTTTCGCTTTGCAAAGACTTCAAACACCTTCGCAACCTCATGAAACACAGCAACAAAAACGAGATACATCATTGGGCATTTCAACATGTCTGCTACGAAACGTTGTAAAATTTTCATGCACTCATAACTCGATTCCGCCATGTCTGAAACTGAACTCTGCACACATTGGGCGCTTCCGTCAGAAAAGCGGGAAAAATCGTCATGTTTGCTCGAACTTCAACACTCTGAGATCATGCTGACATGACTTTGCGTTCACCCATTTTTGCCACAACACATGTCATCTTTCATGAATGAAAAGAAACAAATCATGCTGCAAAGAACAAGATCAAATCATCTCAACATGTGTGTGGTCAGCATTTTTGCATGACTCACGACCTGTTGCAAACAGCTGTTGATTCGTCGATCCATTTTGCGACAATGGTCTATGTATCCGGAAAATAGCGCAGCCAGCGCTTTACAGCTCCCTGACGCTCCTTTGAACACATGCGTGTACGATGCCTTCAAGACTGAGCTAGGGCTCAGCAATGCAAACTGGCCGCGAAAATGGTGCGTCTCTCCAGTGTCATTGCTGACGATCCACTTTGATGCAGTGCGCGGAGCACCCACTCCTCCCAAAGTGCTCATCGGCATGCCTTCTAGCATCGCCAAATTCCGTCCGCCGCCAGAAAAGCACACGCCAAGAGCACGACAGAACTGGAGACGGAGCCGTTCCCTCAACACTAAGCATCAAACCATATGGCTCTACGTCGAAAACCATGGTAAATTGCAAAGACAGCAGTAATCGCTGTCTGCAACGAAAGACGTGTGTCCAAGGGCAGATCCCCAGAAAGCCAACAAGCCAGCTCACTTGAACAGAAGGTGGCCACTTGGGATAGCCGCTCTGCAAGGCAACAAAGACCACAGAGTTTCTGCTGTGCGCTTTTCGCAGGCAACGGTCCAGATCACAGGAGCCGACCGACGCGCTTGTGGCATATCGTCTGCTGCGGCTAGACTGTCGAACAGCTGGCTGTCAGCTGAACCGAAATGTTCTCCTCATGTGTCGACTCTGACCACGCTGGCAAAGTCCCGTCGGATGATTTCCGTGTTACGCGCTCTGTGAATTGCTACCCAGATACAGGCGCTCAGGGAACCACATATGTTTGGATCGCAGCTCTGGAAGCCAGAGAGAAGGCCTGCAGATCTGGTCTTTCCGATCCGAACTTGGACGATGCGCACCAATGTCTGCCTCCTTGGTGGCCAACGGACCATTTCCGTTGCCGGACGCTCGTTTCTTCCGTTGGTGATCTCTTGCCGTGCAATGTCTTCAAATTCCCGTCGTCAGTTTGGACTTCTGGTGCACGATTCTCTCTTTGGCGATCTGGCGCACTAACGGCCAACCTACACTCAGGTTGTGCTCTCTGCTGACGCATAGCTTTCTCACTGTTGCAGCAGCCTGGTACCAAACTCCAATCAGGTTAAACAGCAGGACTTCGCCATTCGCCAGCGACCTGGAGGAGCTTCGCAGGGCCGGTTGGTCAAATCTTGATGTTGCAATGGCGGTTCACAGTCGGACGGATGAGTCCACCTTCGGCTTGGAGGCGTCCTACCACAGGCTGGGACCCAGCCGAGATGTGGCATTGCAGCAGATCTCTCAGCTTTTTACTGGTTAGCCGGCCAACTGTGTTCACGCTGATGTGGGACGACCACACTGGAACCACGTTTTTTTTTTGCGTGGTTGGGCCTCGGTGACAGCGGCTGCTGCGCTCGGTCCCTATAAGAAGCAAGAAAGCAACAATCGACTGTACAAAGTGAAACAAAGTGGCTGCGACATACAGACTTAGCCGGCAAAGTCGTTCAGCGTTAATTATTGAGCATTCGAAGCAGCTACTGCCACTCACAGGCCCCGCTTCCCGCAATCCTGGGTCGCGCAATGGCCAAGAAATGCAAATCAAAGCCCCGCTTCCCTTAACCATGGGTCGCGCAATGGCTCATAAGTCATGCATAGGTGTCATCCATATGGCTGAACAGTGGCACACTGCTTTAGTGCAGAATCAATTGACCAAAGAGTGGCACATAGCGCACGTCCCACTCGGTCAACCGCCAAGCCGAATGCCAGGAGTATCCAAACAGCAGAAAAGAACGGATCCATAATCAAATCGTCCCAGTCTGTCAGCTGTGTACCCAGGCGACCGATAGGAAGATGGACTATTGTGACAGGCTGATGCTTCGGAAAAAGAGAGACACCTTCCAGAGCGCCAAGCAGGCTCATGGGCCACGGCACGAAAGGCTAGCCAAGCTCCCAGATGAGGCCAGTGCAACGATAAGCTGAGAGGCAACAAAGACTGGAGTGACTGGCAGCATTGCGTTCCTCCCATGTAAGGAAGCTGAAGATGAAACTGGTCAAACGGCCAAATAGAAACATCTCAACCAACTTGTAGAAAACCGGCTGCGCCTTATTTTCCCGAGGTCGCCTGGCCATTACGGTGGCCATCCAAGCTAGTACCCGGGTTCTATGTTCTGTCGTGTGACGATGGAAGGCGCAGGATGAGTCGAGGTCGCAAAGACAGCGCTGATCCGCTGCTTTTTGTTGCCGACCCGCTGCAACATGGCTAGAAAGGTGCATTGCAATGTCAGTATGGGTCCGAACGTGATGTAATGTGCACCTGGGCCGCAAACGAGCACAAGCGCAGACAGGTTTGCGCTCTTGCGGCCACCCCTTAAGCAGCATGCCGCACGTCACATTCATCGCGTGGAAAGCCGCACGCATCGATGTCCACACTGCCCACCGAGGGAAGACTAATGGACAAGCAAATGAATTGTACAGGAGACGGACTGCGACGATGCTGTGCTGGCATAGTCATTCTCCCTCGGCTGCCGATGGGGCGTCTGGCAGACATCAAGGGCCGCAGACAATGCATGTGCTCGGGCCATACCAGCCCCCCCCCAGGGTTTAACCAGGTTTGAATCTGGGTTTGAACCTGGGTTCCCTCCGTCCGGAGAGGGGGAACACAACAACAACCCAGGGAACCCAGGCCTGGCCATTCGGCCATGCGGCTGCACCCCGGAACGCACTGTTCGGTAAGTCTCGGCTCGGGTGCTCCACTCGAGTCTAGCCAATGCTGCTTAAGGGAGAGCGACCACAGGGCCGGCAGTTTCCATGGCCACACAGAACTCTTTGGCTCTTCGATTGGCGGATTCTGAAGTCCCGTGGCCAAACTGCTAGGGCAGTTCTCTGTTTCTAGCAATAGTCCGTCTACTTTGCCTAACGTTCTGCAATTTCGAACTAAGCTGGACTTCACTCTCAGAAATAAAAGCGAATGGAAAGTGCAGGACTTCTTTTTCGCTCCGTCTTGACTTGAATCAAATACAGTTCGCAATCAGTCATAATCTTTCATTCTCAAGCTAGAAGCTTTCTCAACTTTTAGATTGTGAAGCAAAGCTGAGCTCAAACTGATTCCCAGTAAGAACTTCAAGAACCACAAGAAACAAAGAGAGAGAGAGAGTGAAAACACACTAATGTGAAACGGGCTGCGACTTGCAGACTTTGCCGGCAGGCATCGTTCAGCCCTGGTTATGTTTTAAATGCGAAAGCCACTCAGAAGCCATTCTTCCAGACAGATGGAATCGCACAATTGCATGCTTACAGTGTGAGGTCCACCTCTTGGAACGCAAGGTACACCAATGACCGGCTCCATCTCTGCGCGGTGTTTGGATGCTACAGCAACGCAACCCAGCAAAAAAAGCTTCTGACGTTGCTGTAACACAATTATCACCACGCAAATGGTGCGTCGTTCTCTCTTGCAGGAAACCAGGCGGCCATTGCGGAGAAGTTTGCTTTCGCTCGGAACTACCTCTGGTTGTTTGCTTGCATAATCTGGCTGCAAGTCAAAGTTCGCACAACTGCAAGAGTTCGATCTGGATAGAGTGGTCGTTTGGTGGGGCAAAAGTTTATGCACTGTGGATTTTGTATGAGAGCTTTGCTGGCAAGCATGTCATCTACCAAACCACGGCGCAGCGCCTACTACACTTTTCGAAGTGGTTGGAACCTGTGCTTGGACTTGCAGAATGTGCGGGTTCACCGATGGCAGTGCATCAGTCCAACTGTGCTGAATCAGAGCTGTGACTCTGTATCTGAGAAGCACGGAGTGCCACAAGATAAGCAAAAAAAGCGATATGCTGGTGTAATAGCCGGACAAACGAACCTCTCCCATTGACGGCTGGCATGTCCAGTAATATTCAAAGCGTCTTTATTGCCACTGGAGCTAAATATCAATGGCCGTCAATTGACAGAGGGCCGAGAGACCAAAAAAAAGGAGATTAGGTAGTCGGCCCAGACACAAGCTAGTGTCAGACCAAAGATCTGGCCGTCCGGCTTTCGTTTTCCATTGGCTTTTTTCTACTAGGGAAACCTTGCCAATTCTCAAAACTCTGGTCCAAGAAAGTCTGGTGCGTGGAGAACAATTGGACTGCCATGGTGCATACCACCTCCGATGACACGTTATTCCAACGTCTGGCAGGCACGTATGGCCGCCTGAGCCATGATCAAGCAAAAGCGGTGTAAAGGTGTCGGACGAAAAAAACTAAAATCCTAGGTCGTTTTTGAGCGCTCCAGTCCGCACTCTGCCATAACATTGACTTGGCAGAGGTAATCCAGGGAGAAGAGCCTCAAACCCTCCTGCTGCGCAAGTCAGCCCAAGTGAAAGGTTTGGCAGCTCTGTCGGCCACTGGTGTCCCAGTCGCGGTAAATTTGTTCGACCACGCCTCACTGTCTCAGTGTTATGGGTTCAAACAGGCTATCTAATAAAGAGGATAGCTTGGCGCTCAGCATGCCAGATTGGGTCTTCGGCGCTTTGTTGCAGCTCCATGCCCACTACGCATTGGTCTTGCTCGGCCACTGTGTTCCAGTCGCGATGGCGCTATCTGGTCCGCAACGCTGTCCGCTTGAACCACACCGCACGATCACAGTTGTAATTCTGTTCAATTCTGTTCTATCAAAACCAAATTGGCCTGCACCAGTCTCGAGTCACAAGCTCAGAAAGGGATTCACAAATGCTCTTTTCTCTGAACCTTCGATCTGGACAAGCGGCTCTACTTGGAGGCCACAGAAGCCGTCAACTGTGGCATTTCTCCACTGCCTGTAATTCTGCTGGCTTGTGGGATGCTTAACGTGCTTACCAGTCCAAAGCCGCTCTACTGCCTGCGACGCTGGCAATTCCTTTTCTGCAGCTGGGTTGTTACTGTTCGTTTGTTGAGGACTTGGGTTTGCCCTTCGGGATGGAATTGCCTTGCCCTGCTTTCTCTTCTCTTGCCCGCTGAAGTCAAGCTTGGCTCTCAGAACTTTGGAGTGAAAGTTGTGGATTTTGCTGATCGATCCTTGTTGCGACGCTGCACTGAGTGAAGTCTTTCGCGTCTGCTTGACGTGGCGCAGTTTCCTTTGCAGGAGCTGCACTTGGCTTGCCCTGCCCCTGCATGGCGTTTGTAAGTGTTACTGCGTGCCGTTGTTCGCGGCTTCTGGATGGAAAGCGACACGGCGGCACTCGTTGGTGTGTTTCTCCACAAATTACGGAGCCTCTGCTGCTTTCTCGGCTCAACTCCGCACGCGGCCGATCCCTCCTTCAGCCCCACCGCTCGCTAGAATTGAGCTTGGCGCCGTTGGAATGCCGGATTGGCTCTTCGGCAGCCCTCTAATGGGGAGCAATTGCCGCTTTGGCGATGGAAGAACCAGCCAGTGCGGCGCTGCCGACGGCTTATTGAGGCAAGATAAGCCAAGCATATGTGCCAAAGCTGAGACAGTTCTCCACACGCAGACGCGGAGGAGCGCCGTGAAGGTCCGCGTTGTGTCCTGGTGCAACATCCGCCTGTACTTCTGCCCATTATCCTCCAGTGCAGCTTCTTGGCTGTACACATAAAAGTGCAAAAAGTACACGACACGTTTAAGAGACAGCTTGCCTAGGGCACGCTGGACTGGAGCGCAGCGGAAGACTGACAGGCTGGTCATTCTCGTAGCATCGGAGGCGCACCTTCTGCATAATCCAATCCCAAACCGCTTTCGTGCACTGTGTCAAGGTATTAGCCGTAGCCGAACGGAGCTTGTTGACAAAGTGTGGAGAACCTCCGCTTGTTGGCGGAGCGGGCCAATCCGCGGGATGCTTCTGCAGCGACTGGCAAGTCAGTGACTCTCTGGTTCCGAACGAGTTCCACACCTTGGCCGCTCTCATGGGCGAAGCCTTTTGTCGCCACATCGCCGAACTGCTGGCGCCCAGATGGTCTCCTTGTCGGGCACATCACAGCAATTTTGGCAGCCACCAATCGCAGCTCGCTGGGTATCTTGGGCTGTGCAGGGTCCTCCAAAACCTTCTCCTTGTGGTGTGCACTCGTTTGCATCAATGCTGTGTTGGAGCAGAACGTGTGTAGGACCGCTCAACGGCACTCTGCCCTCATCGCGGTCGTTCGCATTCCACCAATCTTCTTGCTGATGCACCGAGATGGTTGCGCCCGCTCATTGTCGTTCGGCGCGTCTCTGGCAACGTTGAAACGGTTGAACCGGATTTTGACCATGTGCGTTCACGGAGGCGGCTGCTGGGCTGGGGGAATTTGCCACGGACCGGCCTGACACAAGAGGCCGGGACACGCGGCACACCTGTCCATGCGTTAGCAGTGCGCATATGCTTCTTACGCAAGGATTGGAGCCCTCCAGTTAAGGTACTTATCCTACAACGTGAAGGAGTTTCTCCAAAACGCTCATGTCATTGTCATTAACAAGGGGCAACAAGAGGGCCCGGCATTGGCCGCCATCTTGGCCAATGACTGCCAGCTTGTTATCCGCACTGGAGATCCGCGGCAGCCCACTGGTGGGGGTAAAGGCGATGTGCAGCTTAACACCATGGCGCGCCTCACTGCAAAGCCGGTTGGCATTTGTGGACTTGCTTAGCTTGCTTCTCCACCCTACCCTTCCGGGTGCGCGCTCCGCGGTTTGGTGCACTCCACCTCGCCTGGGGGGCCGCTTCATGCTGTCCAATGGACAAGCCTTGGACATCGCTACAATGGCCATCACGGGACGGAGCCTCCGCGTGGCACCAGCTTGACGGTATGCCCGTCTATCTCCAAGTGCCCATTTAGATTGGATACCCCTGCGGAGGTGCATGGGGCTTGTTGAAGATCTTTGTAACATCCGGGAATGTAGGGTGAACTTTCAGGAACAAAACTACTTTGTTCCCTACTCCGACATGGTACGAGTAGGCAATGTGCCCTGTCCACACCCAGGCCGCCTTACACCAGCAGCTATTGCAGTGGATTTTCTCCATGAGTCTTCCTTCCACAGTGAGGCGCTCCTGTGCTACCTCAATCGCCTGTCTTCAGTCGGAGCAATACTTGCTCCGGCTCATTCTGCCTTGCAAGCGGAAGGCCTAGAGCCAATCAACGGTGTGTGTCTGAACCTCGCCCTGGTTGCCTCTACGCGGTTGTGCGCAGATCTCTATATGATAACTGCCATTAGATATCCGCAGTCCAATCTCTTTCTGCAACTGACTTCTTACCTTGTCCGGTCACCATTGGGGAGTTGGCTGCTGACACGCCGGCGAGGCGCTTGCAGCGGATCGCGGCTGATGGCACGCATCAATCCGGAGTCTACTTTGTTAGGCTTCCCAAACAGGCATCCAACATTGCTCAGAGAGGCCTGGTGGTGGAGTGGTTCGTGTTCTTCTTGTCTTAGCCTACAAGGGCCTACAATATGTGCGGTCATCGAATCGCGGTGCAGGCGGGGCGGAAAATCACCGTCGTCACGCCAACCACCAAGGTCTTTAAGATCCTGAAACACGGATTAGGCCTGAGCAACCCGCGTCCGGCTAATGCAGAGACCGGCGCCGCGCACCGGGTGGTCGCTGAGGGTACTTCATTCTCTGATTTCATTTCGCAACGGTTGCCAGATCTCCCCCCACCGGGATTGCTGACCACCGAAAGCGCAGGCCAAAACTCTGTTCGAATTTTTCTTCGGTCATCGAGATAAATTGGAAGTGTTCATCAACCTCTTTACCACTACAGTGTGTGCCGGCACCACTGGAGCGGTGGATATCTGTTTGGTTGACAAGGCAGGTAGGTTCACCATGTCTGGGAAGGATGCCCACCAGCGACTGACAGCCGGCAGCACGCGGCCCACCGGCCCGCTGATCATCGCGTCTCCGTCCCATTGGTGGGGCATTATCGCGGCCCTGGAGCTCCATGCATTGCTCCACAAGACCTTCATTAGCTGGGAGGCTCTTTATCAAACCTACGGACTTGCGCGCCTGGGGTTGCAGCACCCGCCGCGCGAGGACTGTGACACGGCCCGTGAATTCTACCAGCAGTGGTCTGTTAACAGTGCCCCGCCACTCTGTGTTGCCTGTGCACTGGTTGCTGCTAGTGGCTTGCCTGGCTACCCCGTGCAGTTGCTCCTGCGCGGCACGGATTTTGAGCACAGCGGTCCTACCGGGCAGCCCATCCGAGTACGCCCGTTTTACCCTGTGCTCGACACCAAGAACCCCGTTTTTGGGTTGCTGGAGTTCACAAACCCACCTCGCTTCAGTCTCCACCGCCTTCGTGCACACAAGGGGGTGGGCTTGAAGCCACCAAAGCGAGCCTATAGCGCCTTCCGTTCCCCGCATCACCGGTCTTCAATCGGGGCGCACATCACGGTTGATACGCGGACAACTGTGTGCCGGGGTCAGAACGAGGCCGCGGGGCTGTTGGTCGCCTCTGTTCCAGGGGTGTTTTACCTCTATGCCGTTGCTTCTGACACAGTCGACGCGATGTTGCTGGGGCGGCTCCAACACCTTGTGTCGACGTTACTGCATAAATCCAAACTACCTGATGCCCTTCTTCCGCCGGTCGCCACCACAGGTCTACCCCGTGCCCTCTATGATAAAGATGGATTTGCCTCGCCCGACCCGGAAGATGGCGAACCGACTCTAGGATCCTGGCTTGACGGCAGAGCTTCGCAGCCAAAGCTGCGCCGCCTCCATTCCCAAGGCTCCTGACACTGCGTGGAGCCAGCGGCGGCATTGCTGGACGCCGTCGACATCCCGCCGGACCGCCTGGTGCCCGGGGTTGACGCCATTCCCAGCAACTGTGTCCCGCCTGAGGAAGAGGATGACTTTGCAGAACAGCACGAGATCCTTCGCAGCTACCAGGCCAAGGGCGGGCGACAGCAGCTCATCGAAGGCCCTGCTAGTGCGCTGGCGCTACGGGATCTTCTCCCCAGCAGGACGGATTGCCTCTCCCTTCTGTCGCTTCCCCTTTCTTTGCCGGCATGCGAAGTAAAAATCAGCCCTCAGAACTTCGGAGCGCGAGTAGTCGACTTTGCCGATCGTGCTCTCATGCTGCGACACTGTACGGCCAGTGAGGCTTTCCGGGTGTGCCTCACACCCCTGTTGGCAGTTTCCGTAGCGCTGGCCCAGTTCTGCGACCCGGTGCTGCGGTTGCCCGAGGGCCGAGTCTTTGATTTATCGTGGTATGAGTTGGCGCGTCCGGAGATTTGGTGGTGGTTGCTCTTGGATGAACTGGATGGACTCCGGTTCTCGCTCCCCAATGCCAAGGCAGGCATCAAGTCACCTGTCCGTGACGGTAGCCTCATCCAAATGTCCCTCGCACCTCGGAGAGGGCCCACCGAAACCGGCAAACGCCACAGTGGCACCGGCTCTAACACTCGGCAAACCAAGGCAGAGGGGACCTCAAACACCGATCCACAGCAGGGTACCCCCCTTCTTCACTGCGGTGTCCTGCTACCGGTGCAGTTGGTGTTCTATTTAACCAGGGCCCTGACCGACGAGCCTGATGCGGCTTCCCTCCTACAGCTCGTAAAGGTCGCGCCAGTCGAGCACAATGGCTTGCGGTTTGTGGAGATTAGAGTCAAGGCGGAGGTGCCGGCCTCTCTTGTAGGCCAGCCCCAAATCGCGATTGCTGCCCGCATGATGGAAGGCTTCCATCGTGGACTTCTCCCAGCTAGACGCGGGGATTTCGATCCTCAAATGTTTTCGTACCCAGGTGTCTGTAAAGGCACCTTTCGCCTCTTGCTTCCGTTGGATGATGCCTCTCTGCGGTTTGCAAGCACAGCCTACGCTCCCCATCCAGTCCGCTGGGCTATTGCATGCCGCATTGTATCGCCTTCGCACAGCTGCCACGGTTGGGAGCTCAGTGCAGTTGTCGTGTTCTGGTTGCGCGGCCCTCGAAAAATGGACTTCTACTTCCCAGCACGCCTGTGGCGTTATGCCCTCTTCGACGCATGCGACTGCAGGGCCCAAGTTCTAATCCATCGCTTGGTGGTGGCACAAGAGTCCAATCAGGATGCTATGCCCGACGGTAGCCGTCCACGGTACCGGCTTGGCCACCCTTGGGGACAGGACAGCTGGCGAGCAGCGGCTCAGACTTTCATGGAGCAGGGTGGCATTGGCCCGGGCATTCAGCTTCCGTTCATTACCGAGGAGCTCATGCCGCATCTTCATGAGCCTGACGCAGACACGCTCCAGTATGGTTTTTACCGCCTCAAGGCCTTGTATGCTGAGGGCCAGTATCAACTGCTGTACCTCCTGCGGGAATCTCATTTCCCGACCGGTGGCAGCGACATGCAGCGCCTGCTTGATCAATGGCCCCCTTCGACTTCGGAGCGTGCCCGTTAAGGAAACTGGGCCCAATCGGTCAATTCCACTGTCCATGACATTCGACATACGTCGAAGGGTCTTTTTCCCTGGCACCCGCCACTGGTTGTCGGCTCCGTGGACCGTGGACTCGTGCATTTCCCGTGCACGATCGTGACACAACAAGACCTCGGGGCTGTCCGTTGTTCGACGGAACTAGAACGGCGGCCGGAGCTTTGACTTGGGCTCCACCGATGGTCTTGGACAGCTCTGGGCGACGGCCCACGGTTGTTGTGGATCGGTCGCTGAGGCACCGTAGCTTGTGCTGAACGGCCAACACCGGCAAAGCCTGTGCGCCGCAGCTAGCTGTCGACCTCTGTTAATTAGCCGCCATGTTTCACCGCTGTTTTCGTTTGTTTGTTGGTTTGTCTGTTTGTAGGGACCGAGTGCTACAGCTGTAGTCGACGAGGCCCGCTCACGCCAAAAAAAAATCAATCACTTATGAAAACATGAAACCAATTCATACGATGTCAAATCATGCAAACATGCACTGCAATTGCCTTTGTTGCCGCAATGAAGCAAAGTAGGTTTTCCGTGGTCGCAAAGCACAGCCGACAGTGTTTGACACTGCTTGGTCGTGCGTTCCTTGTGAGAAGCATGAGGGAAAGTTGTCCAGCCTGGGTGTGGAAGTCATGCCAGAGCACTAAAGGCCAAGACAAAGAGCAGAGCTTTGCGCAAGTTTCGATTCCACCGTGTGCCGAAGCTTGTGCTTGGTCGAACCCAGAATTTTTGAGCATAAGCATCGATCTCTTTGCCTTGGAAGACATGTTGAAGAGCGCAGTCGGAACTACGGCACTTCGATTTAAGCGTCTTTTTTCTCGGCCCTGGTTTTCCGACTCTGGTGGATCTTTTTCGTCTCTAATGTCTTCTCTGACCTCTCCAAAGATCGCTTTAGGACAAAAGCAAAGAAAATAAGAATGAAAGAATCCAAAGTGAAAATATACACACATGACAAAAAATCTTTTTTCCGGCCTCCAACTTGTCTTTTTTCTGGCCTCTGTTTGGAGCCGAAAAAAGATCAAGTCTGTTTTGGATCGTAGATGTTAAGACAAAAAGCAAAAAAAAAACGCACGGTCTGGAAAAAACTTCGTTTGGAAAAACCAGCCAGTTTTCTTGAACCACAGCATGAAGTTGATCGGTTGGCGCACTCTCCTCGGTTCTTCCTGGTTCTTCTCTCGGTTCTTAGTTCTCCGGTTCTTCTTGGTTCTCCTCTGTTCGCTTGTTTGTGTTGTGGCCTTGTTTTCAAGCGGTCTTGATGTTTTTTTGTGCTTTTGCTAGGTTTTCGCATGGATATGGGGTTTTGTTGTGAACGCCGGTGATTGCAACTGAGCTCTTGCCCGTTTCACGTTCACTGTGCCAGAGTTGCTTCTTGCCGAGATTTTCAGCACTTTGAAATAACGTTTGCGTTAGCTCTTGTTGGGCTCCAAAAGTTGGGCCTTGGCCGCCCGCTAAGACGCTTTTTTTGGACTCGCAAACTCTGGCCCGTTCGCTTGCTTGAAAGCATCTTCTTCACTCGCGTTCACTTGCTGAACCTGAAACCCTGAAACTCTTAAGCGCTCAGCCCTGAACCCTTACTGGCAACAGGGCGCCAACGATGGGGCAGGGTGGGGTGGGGCTGCGTTGAGGATTACATTGCGACCTTCGATCAAAATACAAGGTTGCCATTGTCACAACAGGAACAACATGTTGTCTGGATCGGCCTTGACCTCTTTGCAAAGGCTGAGAGGGAACCAGCACAAGCCCACCAGGCCTATGTGTTTGGTAGTACCATTTTGCTCTCGG
Organism: Symbiodinium sp. CCMP2592; assembly: GCA_905221615.1. Lineage (NCBI taxonomy): Eukaryota > Dinophyceae > Suessiales > Symbiodiniaceae > Symbiodinium > Symbiodinium sp. CCMP2592. The sequence continues at coordinate 692,844 of CAJNDT010000635.1, read as the reverse complement.
GCCCACCTAGCAAAGCCGCTTCTTTGTCGGGGCGATACACCTACGGAGCCTACCTGTGATCTGTTCTAGGAAAGGCCTCTCATTGGGCCACCGTGCAAGTTAAGCCTGGATGGTGCAGACGCCAGCTGTGAAAGCCCTGTTGCCAACGAGGTACGATCTTGAGTTGCTTGGCATGCTTGCAAAGAGAGTTGGTAGCATGGTGCATCGGTTGCCTAAGTTGCCAGACCTTGAGCATGTTGATGATGAGTTGACCGTGTTGCCGTTGAGCTTGACTGAAGATGGCAATCCCCCCAAAGAGTGGTTGCTTGAGCACGGTCGCACACGTCGTTGCCGAGCTTGTGAGTGGGGGTTGTTTCATGGCGTGAAGCATTCTGTGACTTGCAGGAAGCGTTATCGTGCATGGGTTGAGGAGATGAAGGAAGGAAGCCCAGAGCCTCCAGCGAAACAAGGAGGAGAGGCTGTTGAGGATGTTGTTCCGGATCCCGTTGGAGTTGATGATGATGACCCCGTGGTCGAGGTCGAGTTTCCCGATGATTATGATGAGGTGACCGTTGCTGAACCCTGGTTGCCCACAGTTGAGGAGTACCTGCCAGGAACCGAGGCACAGGGACCCGAAGAGAGTGAGACCCCAGCAGAGGCCCACATGGAGCAGGGGGCGTTGGTGATGTGCCAGGCTTTGATGATATGCCAATGGATGTGGATGCTTGTTGGTCGGTGCCATCCTATGATGCCTTGGATTGTATTCCGCTTGAGGTTGCTGAGGACTCTGCCGTTGGAGTGCAGTGCAGAGTGAGCGTGTTTTCGAGCATTGAGGATGACGGTTGGTCTGAACTGAGAATGGGCGATAGGCTCGTGTACTTGCAGAAGCCGAGCTTTGTGCGCGACGACGCCGCCGACAAACCCCTCGAACCGGGAAAGGCAATTGAAGGGATGCGAAAGGAAATTCGTGCCCTCGATACGCTTAAGGTCGGGGATGTTATTTCAAAGTCCGAGGCCGACTCCTTATTGCAAAGAACACAGCATCAGAATCCTCTCAACCAGGTGGGTTTCTGTCGGGAAGAAGGACGGAGAGACCAAGGAGGACATCGTTCGAGCGAGAGTTGTTGCCAGAGATTACGCGAGTGGCGGGCCCACCGCAGCAGAATTGGGAATCAGCAGCCCAACATCGTCGAACGAAGCCTTCAGGTCGTTCTTGGTGTTTGTCTCGGCCACCGACTCAGACATTGTCCTTGCCGACTAAGTACCGCGTTCCTTGTCGCATTGATCGTCTCCCCTGAGTGTGTCATGCTGCCTCCGAACGTCCGTTTCGCTGACAACTCACGTGTTTTCATGAAGTTGCGTAAAGCGCTCTACGGCTCTACGGTCTTCGGTCGGCATCTTTGGCATGGTATAAGCATTTGAGTGAGCTTGTGAAGGAAATGGGCCTCCATGCTTCTGATACTGAAAAGAGCGTTTTGTCAGGAGAGTACGAGTTCGAAGGAAAGAAGTTTTGGATGCTTCTGCTTGCCTACGTGGATGATTTGATGATTGCTTGCAACAGTCGTGACGCAGCGCTCAATTTGATTGAGCGCCTGGGGCATTCTGTGAAGATCAAGGTCACAGGCGTCTTGTCGAGGGATAAGAAAATTGATTTCCTAGGAAGAGTGATCCAGAAGATTGAGTATGGACTGTTGCTTGGGCTCCCGGAGGGCTACTTCAGCTCAGTCTATGGGGGAGAACCGCTGGCTTGTGGTTGGGTTCTGTGCTGCGGTGAATTCCGGCATGAAGGTTGCTGCCGAGGCCTTCAAGAACTTGAGGGTTGTGTCTGTCACCGAGGAAGAGAACGGACTGAGCGATGAGACCATCGCCGTGCTGAGGTGCTTCATTGTGCGCATGGTTGATCATGGTGTGCGCGTGCTTGTGTGGAGCTCAACTCCCTGCACTGGGGGCTGCCTTTACCAGAACCTCCACAAAGGCCGCCAAGGACACGAGGCAAGGGTCCGAAAGCTTTGGGGAGTCCAGAGGAAGCTCTGGAAGAACCTGAACATCCTCATTGCTCCGGTTGAGTCTGTTGCGCTTGAGTTGCAGCCCGACTTTGCTGTTGAGTGGCCTAAGACCTGCCAGTACTGGAACTGGCAAGACGTGAAAAGGACCCTCAGCAGCCGCCAGCGTGAAGTGTTCAGCAGCTTGGTTGACGGTTGTGCCGTTGGCATGGTTGGATCGGACGGGCATCTTGTCCACAAGCGTTGGAGGATTGACTGTGACTACAAGCCGCTTGCGTTGCGCCTCGATACCATCCGTTGTACCCAGGATCATGTGCATTCCGAGTCTTTTGACTTGCGTCAGACGCAGCACTATAAGTTGGACATTTGCCGCATTGTGTTGCGATCCTTGAAATGAGCCCAAAACCGCCAGGACCTCAGTTCTTTGTTTCAACTTCAACTGCAGCCGCGCAGCCGCGCAGCCACTGCCTCTCATAAGGGTTTTGGCCAGAGTTTTTCTCACCTTTTGCGCTTTTCCAATGGACGAGCTCCTTTAGCTTCTTGTTGCCGTGATGGCAGCCTCCGTTGCGGTTTCGAGCTACCTTACTTGGTTGATCACTTTGTGCGTGGTTGTACCGAGACGGACAGCCAAAGCCAGGGTGCCAGTGGTTGTTGAAGACAGTGAGTCAGAGGGAGAACTTCCCACTGAGCTACCGACCTCACCGCCTTTTACCACTCTGAGCGTTGACAGCAAGTTTTACGTCTCTTCAGCTGGCAAGACCTTACACCTCTTTTCCAGCTGCCCGGGGCGCAATGCCCGTTTGAAGACGTATCGAGTGTGCATCAATTGCATCAACCGCCTGACGGCATCCTCGACCGCTACTACCAAGCAAACTCCAAGAGGGGGTAAAGGATTTCGACACCGTGGTTGAGCATGGTTGGATGGAGTTCGCTTGCCGCCTAACTTGAGTTTTTGCTTGTTTTGTTTTGCACAAGTGTTGACACCAAAGCTATCGCAGCAGGAGAAAGTGTTTCAAGCGCATGTTGCATGGTTTGACTTCGCATGAATTTGTTTTCATGATTTCATGAGTGACTGAAGTGCTCTGAAGTGCAGTGGTACGTTTAAGATGTGCCTGACTGCTCAAGTGAAGCCTTGAAGTTCGCTAGCAGCTCAAGCAGTAGAGAAAGCTTCCAGCTTGACAGAGGAAGGTTGTGACTGACCGCGAACTGTCTTGGCTCAAGGCGGAGTGAAAAAGAAGTCCGAGTGTGTGCAGCGCTTTGCTTTCTGCTCGCTTTTCTGAGAGTGAAGTCCAGCTTGGTCGGCTAGAGTGACTGGGAGCAAACTTCGTGAGTACTTGGTGTTTGTGAACCCCAAGAGCTTGGTCGTGAAGGTTTCGAAGTTTTCCGGCTATTGCGCAACTGGCGGGGACCACACTGGGTAGTTGTGCCCTTTTTTGATGCAGGCCATACGCATCATGTGCGGGACCATGATGCGGCCAGTGCGCTCCTCCATCTTTTCGGAGGGCGGGACTTTCTGTGTGGAGCATTCCGCTGAAGCTCATGCAGCTATTGCTGCTTGTGCAGAGCCTGAGCGGGGCTTTCTGTTGGCTGAACGGTTCTGCCGGATTAGCCTGCACATCGCTTCACCGCTATCTTTCTTGCGCAGTTTCGTTTCTTTGGTTCGCTTGTGTTTGCTTAGCTTCTTGTTAGGACCGAGTGCGGCAGCCGCCGTCGACGAGGCCTGATCACGCCAAAAAAACTTCAAGCCTTGCTATGAAACAAACATGATGCCAGAGGGATGGCCAACAAAATGGGCCTCGAAACTGAAGAGACCATGTAGCGCCATTGCGCTTCTCCCTTCGGAGACGGGCCTTGTGAGGGCTTTGCTTTAAGACCATGCCGCCATTGCGCAAGTTGTTGCGGGTCCTGAGCAGGGCACTTGGTATAATTGAACTGAACGACTTATGCCAGCTTCGTCTGCACGTCGCAGCTTTGGGTTTCACCGCTTATTGGATTGTACAGCTTCTTCGTTTTGCTTGTCTTCATCTTAGCTTCTTGTTCGACCGAGTCCGGTATAACAGTTGCCAACAGCGTTGGCAATATCAAGCAGTGAACACATCAAAATTTTAAGTTGCCAGACTGCCTAAACCCTAAACTCTAAACCCTAAACTCTAGATTCTCAAACTGTTCATACTGTTAATTCGAAAAGCAAAGAACAGAATTTTTCTTCCTCAAATTCCCTTTGAAGTGCGTGGAAAAACCATTAATGTGCGGAAATGGCGCTGATGGGGCTCTGCACGTAGATCAATGGTCTGAGCAGGACGTTGCTGACCTGACAGCCAGACACGCTTTTCTCTGGTTCCCACAAGCAGCTCGTCCTCTTCGCTTGGAAGGCAACAACTTCAGCCGTACAGACTGCTGGAAAGCAAAAAGAGCTCCCATTTGCTCCCTGCTGGCTGTGACTCCGGTTGGCAATGTACCGTGTGTTTTGGTATTGTGAGCATTCATGCGCATTTTGTGCAAAAATATAGATTCCAGTTTTTGGTCAGTGAACTTTCCATTGCGAAGTCATGTTTTCAGTTATGGCTTTTCACTTTGCACAGTTGACTGAACAGATGCTTGACGTTTTTTGCAGTCCTATAAAGTGGTTTCGTCTTGTTTGATCACGCCAAAATTTTCTGTGCAGTAGGTCAACTTTATTACGTTGGAAAAGGGCTGTTGAGAAAACGGTGCATTGTGCGGCGACGGGGCTCTTGCCGAGGTTTCGATGACAATCGATTCCTACTCTTCATCGTTGCTGGTGGCTTAGTTTTGTGCGAGTCTGCTTGTTATGTTATTGTCCATACACTAAGAGTCGCTCTTCCATGCTTCGGCTGCATGGCTTTGCAAGTTCATTCGTGTCCTTGTTTGTGTCATATGCTTGGACTGGTAAGTCAAGCAATTCGTTTTGTCAGCTGTTCGAGTTAATGTATGTTATATCATTTTGCGTCGACGGTTGAAGGTTCCGTTCAGTTCATCACATTCGCGTTGCAGCTTGTCAAATTTTCGCTTTTGTTGCTGCAGCTGCCTGATAGGGTCGAACATCAGCCGCCACCAGGAGTTGCGACAATTCAATACGACTACGGACTGCGGCGACGATTAACGATCAAAACGGTCAGATTGATTGAAGCTTCGGAAACATAAACTTTTGAAAATCGGGGTCTTGTTGTGGATCGGAAAGATGGCACGATGCCGAACGTACATGCACTGTGTGAACAACACGCGCAAAACATAGTTCGAGACACTGAACGTGTAGTTCGTTTGTGGCAAGACTGCTGCAAGGAAATTGCTGTGCAAAAAAGCTAACCTGACGGCGCGGGCAGGGGCGGGGAGTCCTGCATTTGCCAGGCTTCCGGCCGAGCAAATAGCCTTGCAGGCCTTGGCATCTCAACACTGGAAAGCTTCTGCAGGACTAGCTTTTCAAATTCTTTTGTACAGGCCAAAGGTGCTGGCATGGAGCGGCAGTAGGCGGTGCACCAGACACTGGCAACACGCATAGGTACCATGCGTATGTTGGAGCGAAGCTGCCAGCCAAATATTCGTGATCATTACCATATATGAATAATAATAGTAGTAGTAACAATAGTAATAATAACAGTAACAGTAACAGTAGCAGTAACGGTGACAGTAACAGTAACAGTAATGGCAATAGCAGTAGCAATAGTAATGATAGTTACAGTAACAGTAATAGCAACAGTAATAGTAATAGTAGTTGTAAAAGTAAAAGTAATAGTAATCGTAACAGTAATAGTAATAGTAATAGTAATAGTAATAGTAATAGTAATAGTAAGAGTAAGAGTAAGAGTAAGAGTAAGAGTAAGAGTAAGAGTAAGAGTAAGAGTAACAGTAATAGTAATAGTAATAGTAATTGCTGAAGTGCATGCCTCGTTTGCAAGCCTTTGCTATGTGTACATTGTGTACATGCGGAATCTTTTTCCTTGTTGCTCTTAGGCCCAAGCACAGAACGCCTTGAGCATGACATTTTAACAACACATGTACCATAGCTGTAGGTGCCAAGCCCAAGTAGCACAGACTTCTTTTTGCTTGCTTTGTTCTTGTGCGTAAAATCTCCGCCTTGTGTGAGCTATGGCAGGGTTGAGTTTTGCAGGGGACCTGATCACTCCACTTGCATCCTCCACTCAACCTGCTGGTTCACTCCAGCAGGTTATGAGCCCAACGCAGGGCTATGGCACCACAGGGCATGCGACGTCCACAACACCTGATGCACCCACCGCCGGCACAGAGGGTGGTTTGGGTTTTGTGGTTGATTCGGCTGCGGGAAGGGCGCGTGTTAGCACAGACCCAGCAGAAGGCTTGCAACATGTGTCGACCACCGGTGAGGGTGGGATTGAGCAGGCTATGCCCCGAAGCATGCCACTTGCCTTTGCAGCTCCGGGCGGAAGCCCAGGACCACGGGCCAACACTGAGCCCCGTCAGGACACTTTGAGTGAGGACCGCGAGGTTGCAGACCAAAGTGGTGATGGTGGTTTGGGGGGCATAAGGTCAACTGGGGAAGCTCCTGGAGTTGAGGGGTTTGTCACCCCACGTTCGCAACAGGGTTTGACCACCATCACCGAGATGGTTGAGGGTATCCCTGGTGTTTTTATGTCTCGTGTTTCCGAGTTGTTCCGCGTGGCAAGGAATGAGGTGCAGGCCCAGACACCGCCACGTCATGTACATGTTCACGCAAGCCCTGGTGCAACATCTAGGGCGAGGGCCTTGGCAGATGGGAGTGTGGGGTCAAGTAGTTCGCCGCCGCAGCCGGGATCACTCGGCACACCCACTACCTTTGCCCCGGGTCCCGGAAGGGAACCCCCGCTACTTAATGCGGAAACGCTGCAGCGCATGCAAGCTCTTGAGCAGCGGGCTCCCATCATCTACCCTAGATCTGCAGCCCCTGAGCGGCACGGAGACGTCGTCAATACCCCAGGAGGCTATCCAAGCAGAGGTCGCCAGGCAGCTTGCAGGGTTTGAGGCCAGAGCGCAGGCACAGGAATCCGAAAATGAGAGGTTAAGGCAGCAACTAGCGGAGGCGAATGAGCAGAGGGAGCGAGCCATGAGGGAAGCAGCACTTGCCAGGAGCACCCAAACGCAGACCCCTAGTGGGCACCCGCCAATCCCTCCTCAACCTTTCGCCAGTGCTGCGCCTCCAAGTGCGAATCCTGTCATCCCAACTTTGGCTGATCAGGTCATTGAGGCCCTGAGAGCACCAGCATCCACATCAGGGTTTTGGTCCAACTTGTGGTCGGGCTTGCAAGGTTCGCAAAGGCTGCCGGGCAGTGCTACACCACCCGGAAGGGTTGGGTCTGTGTCAGAGCCCATGGCTCAATCAGCACAGGTTCCACTCGCTTCAGGTCCTGAGCGGGCCCAAACCCCCATTCTCAGCCCGAAATCCTGGGTTTGGGGCAGTTGAGGGCTCCGAGCTTAGGTGGACCAGCCAATCCACCGGTTTTAGATGGCTTTACCACCAACGTAGGGCAGCCACCACCGCCGCCACCGCCGCCCGGAAGGGACGGGCAAGTGCCATATTCTCAGGCTGTAGGCGCTCAGGTTGCATCGACTCCAGGAGGGCAGGACACAACACCACAAGCCCCAAGTTCAGTGTTGGATGCTCTGGTTTTGGGGGTGCAACAGCTGCAAAGCCTACAGGCTCAACAGCTCAAGGTTAAAGGCGATGATGTGCCCGAAACGGTTAAACCAGGGATCACCACCTTGCCAAAACTCGTTGCGCCTAATCCTTCGGGTGGCTCCTTGGAGTTTCAAGACTGGCTTGAATTGGTGAGTGGCTTGATGGTTGATCTTTCGGACAGCTCTCAACTTTGGTGGTCGAGTGTGTTGCAGTTGGCGCGTGATGCATTTGCCCGTTGGAGTGTTTCGTCCCCCGTGGAGCGTTTGAGGGTGGCTCCTGATGATAGGGCGGAGGTTGTTGAGGGCAAGTGGTCAAGGGTAAACGCTAGGGCGTGTGCCATGCTGTTGGAAGCACTGGATGCGTCTGTGAAATCGGACATCGTAGCACGCAGGGCAACTCAAAATGCAGCACACATCATGTTCCGCCTCCATACGATTTACCAGCCAGGTGGAACCAATGAGCGCGACCTCATACTCAGGAACTTGCATGATCCACCGCAGTTTACGGAAGTGGTTGCAGGAGTAAACTTGTTGAGGTCGTGGGGTCGTTGGCATCGTCGTTGTTTGGAGTGCGGGATGGTAGCCCCTGATCCGTCCATTCTGGCCCGTGGTTTAACCACGGTAACAGCCCAACACATAGCCAAACACCCAGATGTGCAGTTCCGCACTCAAATCGTGCGTAGTGCACTGCACATTGATCTGCACCCATCGGGAGATGAGGTTTTAGACTACCACAAGCATTTGCTGGGTGAGTTTGAAACCATGGCTGGGGCACTGGACTCAAGGCGCGTAGTCACCAATCCCAAAGCCCAAGCGTTGAATGCAACCACAGATGCACCAGGTGGTGGAAACCAACCTCAGGGGCAGGGGAAAGGCTCGGGAGGAGCAGGTGCCAAGCCGTGTAAGTTCTTTCTCTCCCGGAAGGGGTGTAGAAATGGCCCTAAGTGCAAATTCCCACATTCCATGACCGAGCTCTCTAAGGCTGAGCGGTTTAAAAAGTGTTTGGTGTGTGGCTCTGAGGAGCATCGTGCAAAGGATTGTCCCGTTGGCAAGGGCGCGAAGTCCGATGCCAAATCACCCGATAAGCCCACGGTGCAAAGGACCACAGCAGCAGCACAGGATGCAACATCACCATCAGCATCAACACCTCAAGCGCCAGTGCAGGCTACACCTATCGCGAATGGCATGCCCGTCACGCTCGAGTCCTTTATGCAACAGGCAGTCCAAGCTTTGAGGCAGCTCGAGGCCCAGCCACCGCGTAGCGATCCGCCTCAGCCTCAGCCGGAAGGCTTAAGTACTGCATCACAACAGTCCTCGGCGCCTAATCCTTCGGTGAAGAGGCTCACGATTCGCTCCGTCATGCCCTCAAGTTGTTTCCCGGTTTCGGGCCCCCCAAACCGGGAAATTTTGAATTCTCCTGCCGTTGAGCCCGCTGTGGAGCCATCACCCGTTGCATCCCAACCACCTCTCATTGGCTACGCCCTTCTCGACTCCGGTGCCACTCACCCCATGCGACAAGCCTCATCTGAGGAGGAGTGGGAGACCGCAGAGGAAGTGCAAGTGAGTCTAGCCGGCGACCAAAGCACAATCATGCGTTTGACGCGCGCGGGCACTCTCCTACTGCCACCCGGAAGGGACGGCCTAGTGCAGCCAATTGTTCCCATGGGTGCTATCATAGAGCAGTTGGGGTATAAGCTGGTTTGGTCCGCCGGTAGTTGCAAGCTGTATCCTCCTGATGGTAAGTCGTTGAGGCTTAGGGTCAAAAATGGTTGCCCGGAATTGGTTGAGAGCCAAGCCCTTACGCTGATATCACGGTTGGAAGAGCACAAAATGCAACAGGTTGAGGAGCTCAGGCGAAGAACGGATGAGGGGAAGGATCGCATCAGACAGGCGAAAATCGCAATGGAGCGCACGTGGTGGGATCATTTGGTTGAGCATGTGAGCTCGTCGGCGCCGGCATCGGGCCACATGGCAGTGTCAACAGCTCCATTCTTTCAGGATGTGCCCGACCGTGCATTGTCAGGCATACTCCCATCGGAAGCTGTGGACTCCAAGACTTTGTGGAAAGCTCTTGAAGAAGGCATGCCAAACCTCAACCGGCGAAGGAGGAAGGCGCTTCATCGCGCATCCAATTGGGTTGTTCATTTGTTTGCGGGCCCTGGCTCGCACAAGGCTTTCAAACGATTGGAGTCGCAGGATACAGTTGTTGTTGAGCTTGACATTTGCCGCTCAAGGAGCCAAGATCTTTACCATGATCCGCTTTGGACGCTTCTTGCTAAGGTTGCAAAGTTGGGACGAGTTGCGGCGGTCATTGGAGGTCCACCAACCCGCACGTGGTCCATGACAGGGCACCGCGCCGATGGACCACATCCACTCCGCTCGCCCACTGAACCGTTTGGCCTGAGCACTCTCACCTCTGACGAGCGTGATCTCGTTGATCGTGATACGGGTTTGTATGCTCGCATGTTGTGGTTGCATGCACTCTCCACCGCCGGGAGGCGTGTGCACCCAAACCCATCGAATGGAACATCCATGGTGGCATTCATGTTGGAGCAACCGTCGGTTGAACACCACATGGCTTCAAGCCATTCTGCTGTGGGTAGCGCTCCGTCGTTTTGGAATACCGCGCTGTGGCAAGCTTACGCTGAAGAGGCTGGTTTGTTTGAGGTGCATTTCCGTCAAGGTCCGTTGGGGCACGCTGGCGATAAACCCACAACTGTTGGCACAAACTTGCCCGACCTTAGAGACTTGCAAGCGTTGCCGGGGGAGGTGCCGCAGGTTTGTTGTAGCGCCGACAGCCGTGTGTCTCCAGTGTGGGCGCCGGGGTTTGTGCAAGCCATCGTGTACGCACTCCAACGTTGGCCATGTTACCGCATCATGAAATTCACCCAAGCGGATTGGGAACAGCATGTTGCGAACAATCACGTGCCGTACCGCCGTGATTGTGCAGTTTGCGTGCACGGTGCCGGAAACGGCCGCCGCCACCACGGTGTAGTTCACCCGGATGTGTATTGCATGTCAGCCGACATTGCGGGGCCCATCCGTGTGAAGGGCAAAGACCCAGAAAGCCGCAACCACCGACCAGCCACGTTCAAGTACTTCCTCGCTGTGTCGTACCGCTTCCCACGGCTCAGAGGAGTGAAGGAGGAGTCAGACCCCAGCCAAACCGAGGGGTTTGATGATGCAGCACTCCTCCCGGGAGGGACGGATGACCTTGCAGATGAGGCCTTTCCCGCAGCAGAAGGCCCCCCGTGCGAAGATTACGAGGACTCCCTGTACGAGCCAAGTTTAGCGGAAGAAGAGGAGGAGGCGGAAGGTGAAGGAGTTGAAGGGCCTAGGGAGTTTGCAGCCAAAGTTGCCGAGGAGCATCCCTGGGAGTCAGCCAGGTGTGAACTCGAAACACCGCCTGACATGGCGAGGCTGGTGTTTGCAGTGCCACTTCACACAAACAAGGGTGATGATATCCTCAATGCCCTCCAACAGGTGTACATTACCCGGTCCCTAAACCTCCCCGTGCTTCGTTTCCACACAGACCGCAGTCGTGAGTTCTTCAACAAAAGGACTCGAGCTTGGTTTCACGAGCGTGGAGTCCGCACAACAACAACAGAAGGGGACGTTCCGCAGCAGAACGGCTCTGCTGAGAACACCGTGCGCTGGCTCAAAGCACGAGCACGAACCCTTCTCACCTCTGGCGAGGTCGACTCGTCCTTGTGGCCTTGTGCAATCATGACAGCTGCGGCTCAGCAACGGGCGCAGCAGCTGGGCATGAAGTCCAAGCTTGCCATCCATTTTGGAGGGAAGTGTTCCGTGAAGCGAAAGTTGTTTAGCAAGAAGGGTGATTTGGAGGATAGATGGGTTGAAGGTAAGTATATGGGGTTGTCACCATCTGTGAATGATGGTCACATCGTGTTGCGCAGCGATGGTGTTGGCAACGGCTTTGTGCAAACACTCCATGTTCGCACCCGCCTTGTTTCTCCGGATCCACCGCCCTTGCAGTTTGTAGGAGACTCGCTTGAGGAGGAGCACACACCACCTCCACGCAGGGTTCGCGGCAAGCGGTCTGCTGGTGTGAGACTTGACGACGTCTTTGCACGTGACCCGCCGCCTCCCTTGCCGCCGCCAGCAGGAGCTCCACACCCGGAAGGGCCTGTGTCACCGGTTGAGGAGGAGTCTGCCCGTGTAGCGCGCTTGAGTCTGCAAGACCTTGAAGGTTTAGCTACGGAGCTTATCGAGGACGACTGGGACCTTGATGAAGCGTTGTGGGTGCTAGCCGAAGTGTGCAGAGCAGCGCCCCAGCTGCAACACAAAGCTGGGTTGTACCGTCACGGAGGTGTCGTAGGAGTTTTAGGGGGTACCACAGATAAGCCTTGGCTGACAGAGCTTATGAATATGGTGTTTTCGGCAGTTGCACCCACAGCAGAGTACACCTCGCTTTGGTTGTCTAACTCCACTGTTCAACCCGTGCACGCCGACCACCACAACCTGCAGGGATCCACAAATGTAGTCCTCCCTTTGAAGCTCCCGCCTAACGGAGGGGATTTGTGGATAGAACTCAAGCCTGGTGACCTAGTCAGTGGCCCTGTAGAGGAGCGGGTAGACGGCAAAGGCAGGCGCTGGTTAGGGACAACTCACAAGTTAGAGCGCGGTAAGCCCTTCTTCCTAGACCCTACTCGCCGCCACGCCACCACTCCCTGGAAGGGTGAGAGAGCAGTGCTTGTCGGCTACACTGTCAACACGTTAGGCAAAGAGCTTGAGCACGAGTTTCAAAGCCTTGAAGCTTTAGGTTTTCCACTCCCAGCGTCGGTACGTTTACCGCTGACTGAGCAGCAAGACGTGAGACGTCTAGACGCGTTTGACTGCTTCGAAGAAGAGCCCCTTCAGGAGACAAAGGCACGTCACCCTGACGGGAAGACTTCTGAGTTAGCGCCTGGGACTGTGCTTAAAGGCGGAGGTTGGAAAGAAACCCAAGCCGTAGAAGCAGGTACTGTAGAGCTGGAGGTGTCGTGGAACCTGAAACACTCGCCGGACCACAGGCGAACCCAGTCTGAGCACGCCCTGCTGGCTTGCCAACCAGACACCGAGACACAGGTTGAGGAGGAGGAGAGCTCAAGCGAAGACTCCTTGCCGGAGCAACCAGTGCTGTGGGAGTTGTGGGTTCCAGACCCGCAGACAGGTGAGCAGCTGTGTGTTTTCAGGTCTGACGACTCGGACGCGAGTGAAGCTTGCGCCCTTTGCAAGTCTGAGCCGGTTTACACTACCAACGTGGAGCTGTTGCTTGACGGGTTGCAAGAACCACTGCAGGTAGTCCACACTGTAGACCCTCGGGATGCAGAGCAATGCATCGAGAAGTGGATGCCGTCCATTCACAAAGAGATCGGTGTCATTGAGAAGGCTGTGCGGCGACTGCCCCCTGCAGAGGTCCGTTCGGGAGGTTGGCTTAGGCGTAAGGAAGTGAAGGTAGTTCCGTCTAAGTTTGTGTTTACAGTCAAGCCACCAGACCCTTCTGAGGGTGACGCTGCCCTCGCTACCCGGAAGGGTCAAGCTTACCACAAACGCAAGGCTCGCTTGGTCGCTTGTGGCAACCACGCCCCCGGCACAGGGTCTGAAGTCTACGCTTCAGGTGCTGCTGCAGAGACACTCCGTTGTTTTGTAATCATCAGCTCCAAGAGGAATTGGTGCATCGGGTCTCTAGATGTCACCTCAGCTTTTCTGTTGACCCCAATCCCGCAAGGCAGAGGTTTTCCAGTGTTTGCTCTCACACCGCCTAGGTTGCTAGTGAGACTAGGTTTGGCAGAGGAAGGGGAGCTTTGGATCCTCACGCACGCTGTGTACGGGCTGAGGGAGTCGCCTAAGCTTTGGTCGGACTTTAGAGACTGCCAACTTCGGGCGCTGAGGTGTGTTGTTGACGGAGTTGAACTGCAGCTCCAGCAAGGAAGGTTGGACCCAAACTGGTGGCGTGTTGTTCGCACCTCTGACGGGGTAGTCGTAGGAGGGTTGCTCACTTACGTTGACGACTTTTTGCTTGCAGGCAGTAAAGAGGTGATCGAAGCCTTGGCCACGGCCATCCAAGGCATCTGGAAAACGACGCCTCTCGCACTTGCCACCGCAGAGCACCCGCTGAGGTTTTTAGGGGTTGAAATCCTAGTGCAAGGTTCCGGGTTTTTGTTGTCCCAGCAGGCTTACGCCGAAGAGCTGCTGCGTCTCAACGACGTGAAGCCCACTGCACTGGGTAAGGTCCCCTGTCCGCGTGACCTTGTTTCATTTGACACTCTCTTGACGGACGAGTCCCCAATCGAGGAGACCGTTCGAACAGCACAGAGGCTGACTGGAGAAATCCTGTGGCTAAGCCAACGCACTCGGCCTGACTTAGCTTTCACTGCTTGTGTGCTTGCCTCTCTCAGCACGAAGGCGCCGCAACGAGCCATCCGCATTGCAGAGAAGGCCCTTGCGTATGTGCAGCGTACCAAGGCGCTGGCTCTCACCGCTGATGCGGATGACACAGGATTGATCGCGTATAGTGATGCCAGCTATGCGCCGGAAGGGAATCGTTCTCACACGGGGTGGGTGGTTTTCCTTTACGGGTCGCCGGTGTGCTGGCGTTCAGCACGACAGTCTTTTGTCACCCTCAGCACCGCAGAAGCCGAGCTTGTTGCTGGACTTGACGCTGTAGTTGCCCTTCAGTCAGCAGAGGCCATGCTGAGTGAGTTCGGGGTTTCTAGCCTTGACAAGACTTTGAGGGTTGACTCACAGTCTGCACTGGCCATCGCTATCGGCCAAGGGTCTTGGCGAACCCGCCACCTAAGGGTGCGCGCCAACTACCTTCGAGAGCAGTATGAGTCTGGTGAGATCATCCCTGTCTACTGCCCAGGAGTTGAGCAGGCCGCAGATCTTCTGACGAAAGCACTGCCATCTGCGAGGATCAATGAGCTCGCAGCCATCTGGGGTTTGCGCGAGCATGGCGTACCTCGCCGGGCGGAAGCTCAGGCCTACAGTGAAACTCAAGCTGTGGGCACTGGGACCGTGGCGCAGCAAGACCTGCAGCTGAGTGCCTTCGCTGTCTTGCTCGCCTTCTTTCAGGTCGTAGGTGCTGCCAGCCAGACAACGGACGAGGAAGAAGACTTGTCTCTCCCCGTGTCGCTTGATGCAGATTTGATGTTGGCAGTATCCATCATCTGCATTGGTATCTGCTTCATTGCAGTGTGGGAGTTCTTCAAGCGGTGCCTTCAAGGCGTCATCTCCCGCCGAGAGGCAGGGACACCCGTGTTGTCTCTGAGCCCCCGCAAGGCGCGCAAGTTACAGCGCCTTCGAGATCAAACTGCGCGTGCCATCCAGGCCGAGATCTCTGCACGTGAGGAAGCAGCAAGCTCGCAGTCTGTTGTTGCAGCGCCCAGACGCCGCCCCTCACAAACAACTCGCACGCGTGAGCAGGCAGGTGGAGCACCAACGCGTTACTTTGCAACCCCCGAAGGGACCAAGCTCCACCGCACTAAGACCTGTTCCACGCTCGCCCACTCGCACAGGTTTGTTGAGTTTCAAGTGTGCCAGCAGTGCCACGGCACCACTGCAGACCACACCCAGCACAGCACAGGGTAGGAACTACTCCACCCTAACGGGTTGGATCTCTCAGTGAGCTCATCCGTAGCTGTGTCTTTTTCCTACACGAGGTGCCTTGAGAGCCCTCGCATAGTGAGGGCAGTTGGCCCAGCTTTTGCCAGGTAGTTCAGGGTAGGTATGTCGTCACCCTGACGGGTTGGACCTGCAGTAGCAAGTAGGTCGCAACTCCCTGGCGGGGCTGCGAAGGAGGAGTGCTGAAGTGCATGCCTCGTTTGCAAGCCTTTGCTATGTGTACATGCGGAATCTTTTTCCTTGTTGCTCTTAGGCCCAAGCACAGAACGCCTTGAGCATGACATTTTAACAACACATGTACCATAGCTGTAGGTGCCAAGCCCAAGTAGCACAGACTTCTTTTTGCTTGCTTTGTTCTTGTGCGTAAAATCTCCGCCTTGTGTGAGCTATGGCAGGGTTGAGTTTTGCAGGGGACCTGATCACTCCACTTGCATCGTCCACTCAACCTGCTGGTTCACTCCAGCAGTAATAATAGTAATAGTAATAATAGTAATAGTAATAGTAATAGTAATAGTAATAGTAATAATAGTAATAGTAATAGTAATAGTAATAGTAATAGTAATAGTAATAGTAATAGTAATAGTAATAGTAATAGTAATAGTAGTAATAGTAATAGTAATAGTAATAGTAATAGTAATAGTAATAGTAATAGTAATAGTAATAGTAATAGTAATAGTAATAGTAATAGTAATAGTAATAGTAATAGTAATAGTAATAGTAATAGTAATAGTAATAGTAATAGTAATAGTAATAGTAATAGTAATAGTAATAGTAATAGTAATAGTAATAGTAATAGTAATAGTAATAGTAATAGTAATAGTAATAGTAATAGTAATAGTAATAGTAATAGTAATAGTAATATAGTAATAGTAATAGTAATAGTAATCGTAATAGTAATAGTAATAGTAATAGTAATAGTAATAGTAATAGTAATAGTAATAGTAATAGTAATAGTATAGTA
Source organism: Symbiodinium sp. CCMP2592 (assembly GCA_905221615.1). Lineage (NCBI taxonomy): Eukaryota > Dinophyceae > Suessiales > Symbiodiniaceae > Symbiodinium > Symbiodinium sp. CCMP2592. The sequence goes on along the minus strand of CAJNDT010000635.1, from coordinate 676,629 downwards.
ATAGTAATAGTAAGTAATAGTAATAGTAATAGTAATAGTAATAGTAATAGTAATAGTAATAGTAATAGTAATAGTAATAATAAGTAATAGTAATAGTAATAGTAAAGTAAGTAATAGTAATAGTAATAGTAATAGTATAGTAATAGCAAGAGTAATAAGCAAGAGCAAGAGCAAGAGCAAGAGGAAGAGGAAGAGGAAGAGGAAGAGGAAGAGGAAGAGGAAGAGGAAGAGGAAGAGGAAGAGGAAGAGGAAGAGGAAGAGGAAGAGGAAGAGTCAGAGTCAGAGTCAGAGTCAGAGTCAGAGTCAGAGTCAGAGTCATAGCCATAGCCATAGTCATAGTCATAGTCATAGTCATAGTCATAGTCATAGTCATAGTCATAGTAATAGTAATAGTAATAGTAATAGTCATAGTCATAGTCATAGTAATAGTAATGGTAATGGTAATGGTAATAGTGGTAGTAATAATAGTAATAGTAATAGTAATAGTAATAGTAATAGTAATAGTAATAGTAATAGTAATAGTAATAGTAATAGTAATAGTAATAGTAATAGTAATAGTAATAGTAATAGTAATAGTAATAGTAATAGTAATAGTAATAGTAATTGTGATCGTAATTGTGATCGTAATCGTAATCGTAATCGTAATGGCAATGGTAATGGTAATGGTAATGGTAATGGTAATGGTATCATATCATATCATATCATAGGGCTCGTTGCTCGTAAGCGGGGCCCGGCTCACAGGAAAACTGGGACCCGACCGTATAGGTGCGGGGCAGAATCCACGAGCGCTCTGTCCTGTTTTGCGCACCAACCTTAGACAGTCTCCATGTGCAGGGCCTGCGCTAATCTGGCCACAGCTCCGCCCACCAGGTGGACTTTAGCGATGGCTTGAGACTCCGATAAGCCCCCGGGCTTCATTGCCTCAGCGAAAAGATTGTGGCCTTCACTTACACTTTGAAAGGGCCCTCTGAGATCATCCATGGCTGGGCAATCCACAGTAAGGTGGAAAATGCCAGCCGCCTGCGTTCCGCAGAACGGGCAGAAAGGAACGATCCTCAAGAAGCTTGAGTCCGGCGTGAGAAGCGGCAGTGCTCCTGTGACCCGAGCTGTGCACCAAATTCTGTGTAGGTGCCATCTTGATGGTGGCCAGTATGCCCACCTCTCATTCGCCTTCCAGGGCGTGAGAGCCGGGCTGATACTACTGTACGGAAGTATGGCTTCGGTGAGCACGCCCTGCAGCTGCGTCTGAAGCCATGTGGCTTCTAGAGCCTTGACACGTGGGAGGACGTGCTGTCTCTTGTAGGCCGCCAGCGCGCGCTTGCGCCCTGCAGCCGAGTTGCGCATCTCATCCGTGATCTGCACAGTATGCCATAATTCCGGCACCTGGAGGTATTCGCAGACGACCTGCTGAGAGTGCTGCCACCAAGTGTTCTGAATGTCCCCCGTTTGAATGCACTGCACCGCGAGAGACGTCGGGTGATGAACTGGCAGTAGGGAAATTCTTGCACGAGCCATAGCTATACGCTGCGCAACCATCGTGCCCGCCCTGATGAGCAATCTGGTTTCTGCGAAAACTGCTGCCCAGGAGCCGACGCTGGCCGTAGCAGGAATACCAAGGAAAGCTTTAGCAACCACGTATTGGGCCTGATTGATTTGCTCAGCGGCTTTTTTGAAGCCCCCCTGGTAGCTAGCCAACACTTCGCTTCCAGCTAGGGCCTTACTCGCGATGCGCAAGCTAAACTGTGCAGCCGTCGCAGGCATGCCAAACCCAGCAGTTGACATACCGCTAGCTAACTTGCACCCCTCACCACGCATGACAGCAGCAGTGTGCTGGAGCTGCATGTTCATGCTGAGATCGGACTCGAGATGCACGACCAAAAGCGTAACGTGGTCGCAGACCACTACCTTCTCTCCGCATAGGGTGCCGCATGCGTCCGATGACGGCGGCTGCGTGTGTACCGGCAGTACTCGAGGCCCCTTTTTCCCACCGGCGAATTTATGCCTCCAGCTCAAGCAAGCATCAGTTAGGGTGCAGTTGGCTTTGGCAAGGGCAGGCGCATCAAGAGCAAGTATGATGCCATCATCCACGTACTGCTGGTAGGGGAAAAGGAAAGGAGCGGTGCCTTCAAGCATCTGAAGCTGTGCAGAGTTTGGCAATGGGCTAAGCTGCCTTACCCAATAACGGACTTGCTGGTTTGCAAGCGGGCTGGCTTCAAGCCCAGCCTCATTCGAAAAATGGACACAAAGGTGCCTAGCCAAATTTGCAGCAGGATCGACAGTCACGGCAAGCCCAGAGCAACAGCTTTCCCAGGCGCTCGTAAGTGCCGTGGCAAAGGTGCCAAAAAGGTGCGTGCCGCTGACCTTGCCTTGTCCAATGCTGTGCTGGACAAGGGACACAGCGAAGCCAAGTGCGCCTCCAACGCGGACCCGAAGGGTCTCCTTTCCCAACCACGCATCTAACAATAGCCAGTGCCATCCTTTGATACGGGCACGCCGTGTCAGACAACGCAAGGCTTGGCGCCAAACTGATTCGTAGCCTTGCTCTAGATCAGCAATTTGTAGCAAGGATGGTAGCTGCTGGGATTTCCGGGCCTGAAGCAGAAGGGTCACCCCTAACACAACAGTGATGTGGTCAAAACGTCCCCCTGATTGTTGGAACCCCATAAACTTTTCCAGTTCTGGTCTGACATGGCCAAGCCAAATGGTGTCCAGGATCGCTTCGATGTCATCAACACATGTTACGGGGCGGACCTGCTTAGTAAGTCGAATAAGGCCGCTTCCCGTTTTGTCCACAGGGCAAACTTCCCGTATCCACATACTTGGTAATTTGCAGGTGGCGGCAATCAAACAACACAGCCCCCATGTAAGCAATGTGACTGGGTAGGCGTCAATGTGAGCGCACGCACGAGGCAAGCGGACCGAAGCCTTAGCCTTACCCAGATGCTTCATGGCATTGGTGACTTCCTGCCATGTGAAAGGATCCTGCGTTTGAGAGGCCGCCTCAACAAGGGCTTCTGCACGTGCCACCCGCACCTCAGCGTCGACCATGCTGTTCATGGCTGGTGTGCCCTGGCCTTTACCTGCTGCGCGGTTGACAAGGTCTTGGGTGAGTACAGCGATTGCTCGCGCCTGGGACAGCTCACGACCGTCACTGTCGCGAAGTGCCAACACTACTCCCTGTTTGGGCTTCAATGTGGCACTCAGCAGTTTGTCTGCCAAGGTACGGTCCAAGTTCCAAAGCCTAGCATGTCTTGCAATTAGGCGGCGGCCTTTATCGTACACATGGTGTGCAAGCCGTGATTCTTCCTGTATGCGCAGTTCAATGCTTGACAAGTTGGGTGTAGTAGCAGTGTGCAACCAATCCTCAGGAGAACACTGCTTCTTTCTAGGTCCCAGGCCAGGTTTGCGAAACAGCACGAGACCAGCGACGTGGCCAGCTAGAGTAAAAATGACTGCCCTCCACCACGCTGCAATGTCAACGAGCCACTGTCTAACGCCCACCCACTGGTCACGGCGGAGCTTTTCTCTCATTGCAGCCCATCTAGATGCAAGAGCAGCCCATGATCCAACGAAGAGCAGCGCGGGCAAGACAGGTTGTGCTGCCTGGCCCCAATCTGCATTACGAGCCCATTGTACAGTGAGATCCTGCTGCTTATCCTGTACTGGTACTTGCACATCCACTGTGGCAAAGAGGTGGAGATGGTCGCTGGGCACTGTTTTCTGGTCTGCAGGCTGCACTGTGACTTGTGTTCTCAGGTTTGGTGATGCCGCAATGACGTCAAGCGCGGTTCCTGCTTCTAATGTAGGTGCTCCAGGCGGATTACAAATCCAAAGGCCTAAGTTAGCCCTGTCAGAAATGATACTGTGGATGGCCCTTTCCGTTTGTCCGCAATAATGCTGGTTGGAAGCCGTCAGCCCAGGCAAGTGAGCATTGACGTCACCAGCTAGAAGAATGGCAGAATGACGAAACAGAGGTTGCCTGCGAAGCCCCTGTGCGTCCTGCAGTCGGTCTTGCCAAAAGCCTATGCGCGCCAGGGGAGCTTTCAGCTTGTGTAGTCCATAAGCAGCCAAGATGAGAAGGGGCGCTGCGCCATCTGGGGCACTTACTGCCAGCCACAGGGCCCTGCTGTTACCAACTTCAGCGACTTGGCTCACTGCCGACAGGCAGCGGTCATCTATGATGACAGCCACTGTGTCTGGCAATGTGGATCTTTCGCCTAGGAACGTGTATCCAAGATTGGCAGGCCATGTAAACCCAGGCCCCAACCTAGGTTCGCTGAGCACGGCTATGTGTATGTGCTCGGCTTGCAGCTGCGCCACTAAAGCCAAGAGTCTTCCTTGCCTGTGCTTGATGCCTCCATGGGCGCCCAAGCCGCCCCGTAAATTCAAAGCAGCAACTCTCAAGTGCGCTGCACTGGAGACAGTTGCATGCGATGTTACCTGTTCTTGGGCTAGACGGCCCCCCTGCCAGGGTCCATACACTCCCGTGGGAGGTCTGGTACCTGCAGCAGCGGAGGCAGACGCCTGAGCCTCGCTCAAGGCCTGTCGTAGTCCCTGCTGGAAGATTCTGTATGTTTGCAACGGTGGCGGCAAGGACTCTGGATCAAAACTAAACCTGGGCAAATCCAGAAGCAATGCCTCAATGTCTCTCAGCATGGCCGCCGCTCTCCACGTTGAATTTCTTCGGACATCTAAAAAACTATGCGAACCAATCAGATCTTTGACTGTCTGAGCTGCTCGAAATGCTTGCCCCTCTTGAAGGTGTTGCAAGCACCAAGCTGTGGAGGGTGCCTCTTGATTGTCCGCCATGCCCAGCTAGAAGGAAAATAAAAAAAACACGGAGTAGTGAATGATTGGGCCAATCGAGCTGCCAAGGCAAAGCACCACAAGCACGCACACAGACAGAAACAAACAAACAAACAAACACACAAACACAAAAGAAAAAAAAAAAAAAACACACACACACACAAACAAACAAACAAACACACAACAACAGCAGCAAGCACGCCCACCCAAACACACAGGCACACACACGCACACACAGAGACGAGCGAAACCACACGCAAACAAACACAGACACGCAAGCGACACACGGGAACAGGCGCGCGCACCCGCCCCAAACGCAACCACCCGCGCAGGAAAACACACGCAGAGACACGCCCACCCACCGACCCACCGACCGGACCCGCACACACCCACCCACCCGCCCACGCACACACACAAACAAACACACGCACGCACGCACACACGCACACCCACACACACACACAAACACACACGCGCACACAGACACCCAGCCACCCACCCACCCACCCACCCACCCACCCACACACACACCCACACACACACACACACACACACACACACACACACACCCACCGCCGCACCCGCAGCCAGGCCAAAAGGAAAGCACAGCCACACAGACACGCAACAGAGACAAACAAGCACGCAAACACAAGCAGAAACAAGCACGCAAGGGCGCACGCACGAAAGCACACACACACACACACACACACACACACACACACACACACACACACACACACACACACACACACACACACACACACACACACACACACACACACACACACACACACACACACACACACACACACACACACACACACAACACACACACACACACACACACACACACACACACACACACACACACACACACACACACACACACACACACACACACACACACACACACACACACACACACACACACACACACACACACACACACACACACACACACACACACACACACACACACACACACACACACACACACACACACACACACACACACACACACACACACACACACACACACACAACACACACACACCACACCGACAACACACAACACCCACACACACACCAACACACACACACAAAACCACAACACACACACACACACAAACACACACACACACACACACACACCCACAACACGAGCACCGCCCACCCCCCACCCCCGCACCCCAAAGCACCCACAACCCGCGCACAACGCACCCCCACCCCGCCCCCCCCCCCCACCCCCACCCCCACCCCCACCCCCACCCCCACCCCCACCCCCACACCCGCACCCGCACCCGCACCCGCACCCGCACCCGCACCCGCACCCGCACCCGCACCCGCACCCGCACCCGCGCCCGCACCCGCACCCGCACACGCACACGCACACGCACACGCACACGCACACGCACACGCACACGCACACGCACACGCACACGCACACGCACACGCACACGCACACCCACACGCACACGCACGCCCGCACGGGCACGCGCACGCGCAAGCAAGCAAGCAAGCAGGCAAGCAAGCACGCAAGCACGCAAGCACGCAAGCACGCAAGCACGCGACCACACAAGCACGCAAGCACGCAAGCACGCAGGCAAGCAAGCAAGCAAGCAAGCACGCAAGCAAGCAAGCAAGCAAGCGCGCAAGAAAGCAAGCACGCGAACGCACGCAAGCACGCAGGCAAGCAAGCAAGCACGCAGGCACGCAAGCAAGCAAGCAAGCACGCAAGCAAGCAAGCAAGCAAGCAAAAGAACAAGCAAACAAGCACGCCAGCACGCAAGCAACGAAGCAACCGAGCAAGCCAACCAGCCAGCGAGCAGCCAGCGAGCGGAAGAGCGAACAACCGAACACGCGGAGGCGCACGCAGACACAGGCACAAAAAGAAAAAGAAAAAACAAAAAAAAACACACACACACACACGACCGCAAGCGAACCAAAACGGCAGCAACAAAACCACAACGGACAAGCAGCAAAAGCCTCATCTTGAAATTTTGAAAAGCCACTTGTATTACCAAATCGAGGAAATCAAGCCATTCTCTGCGACCCGGCAGTTGCGATGTGGCCCCAGCGTAGTTCCAATGCACCCGATTCCATGCAGGGAGAGAAAATGATTGAGGGCAGTGACAGCTCACATGCGGTACATGCGACACAATGAGCTTCGCATCTCTTGTAAGCAACAGTTTCTTCCATCGCCAAATTACAGCTTCTAGCAAAGCAAAGTGCACCCTAATTACAGCCGTCTCCATGCTGACTATGCCAACAGGAGGACTTGCAAGCAATGTACGCATAGTCACACGTGTTGCATGATTTGCAACAGCGAGGTGCCAAAGGCACCGGCCTAAAGAGAGGTCACAGAAAGTGTTCAATGCTTGAGGCTGTCTGCTCAGCCGGCTCAAAATCCAAAGGGCCCAAAGTCATGACCCAATTCGTGGCATAATCAGCAAAGACACGCTTACGGCCCTGAACGGAAGTGCGGTATTTACAGGCAAGGCCTTTCACTTTGCGGACCTGGATCGAAACCAAATTTTTCTTCTTGGTGCCACCTTTGAGCGGCATGTGCAGATGGAAGACAATGACGTTCTCGTTTCCATGTGTTGTCACGTAGAAGGAGCAATCTGGAATTTTCCATGTGCCTGGTGGGGCCAAGTACTCCACCTCCACGGGAGCAGCTTGCTTACCCAGGAATGAGCGTAGGCGCGTTGCTACCTCAAACGGTCCGTCCACGAGCACTCTTGCGGCAAACTTGACACTACGATCAGCTTGACCCTGGAAAGCCTTAGACACTGCACCTTGGAACTCTTGCACTGCTCGCTGCGCTTGGTCACGTTGGTGACTGGACCATACCGCAGCAACCTGAATCTCAGCGAGAGAGGCGAAGCGGTCCCGCTTTGCCACATCGCCACCCTTCAACGGACACTGCCCAGCCAAGCTAGGGGCAAGGAAGCCTGGGACAGGTGGGTTTTCAACCTGCAAGGCTGCAAGCGACCGAACCGCACTCTTGTCACACTGGGGACTCATGGGTACGTCGTTGCCTGCAGGTTGGGATGGCGAAGGAAAGGGCACCACATCACCCATTGCATGGGTGGAAGTATGATGGGTCTCATCTCCCTTCATGCTGCAGTGGCAGCCCCAGAGCTTCAATGCATCTAAAGTTGCCTCTTCAAACACTACACCATGGTTTGCTAGGGCTTCCAGTCCCGAGAAGACTTCTGTCACATCGCCACTGTACAGGTGCTTGTAGATCATCTCTGCCAGGGCAAAGATATTGCTTGTGCTAGTGCCGCTAATCGGCGCGTCATCAAGAGAGCCGCCGCCGTACATCTCGTTGATCTGCGATTCGGTTGCCGGCTGCGTTTCGCTCACTTCGTAGTCATTGCCTTGGGAGTCTGTGGCCTGGGAGTCAATCTGGGTGTCACTCAAACTGTCAGCCTTACGCTTGCGGGGATTGGTGGAAAGCTGGGCCGCCGCATTCTTCATGATGCAGTCAATTCGGACTCTACTCACCCCGCATCCCTTCTTGATGTCCTGAATCAAAGACACAATCGCAGGTGAGCACTGCGCGATGCCTACATGCTCCATCATGTCTGCAGTGGCAGCCGTGAGGATGCTTTTCACTCTGTCCCTGTCGTTCCCTACATCATGAAGCATAGCCTTTGCTGCTTGGCAAATACTCTGGAAGACAGGATCCATGACAGGTGGTGCGCAAGCGATATGGGAGCTGAGGTGGAGAGAGGCCCAGCAACAGACAGAACCTTGAGCAAGCAAGGCATCGCCACATGCAGGCACGTCCTTACAATGTTATATCAAAAAAAACCATTCACCAAGACTCCTGGACAAGACGGGTCATCACTTGAACAGACAACCAAGAGGGACACAAAAAAGACAAGGACACAACCAAGACAGCAAGCAGCAGCAGCAGCAGCAGCATCAGCAGCAGCAGCAGCTGCAGGCGGACGTGGCCCCCCGAACGGGGCACACGCACCCACCTCCTGACCTTAGGAGCAGCAAGCAGAAAGAAAAAACAAAAAAAAAAACCCAAAACACCACAAGCCGAACCAACACACCGCAAAGACCACAACAGCCCGCACAACAGAGAGAACAGCAGCAACAGCAGCAGCAGCAGCAAGCAGGAAGTCAGCGGACGTGGCCCCCCCACCGGGGCACACGCACCCGCCCCTTGACCTTAGGAGCAGTGGCAGCAACAGCAAAAGCAAGCAGGAACCAGGACCACAACAACAACAACAAGAAAGACAACAAGAAGCAGCACCACAAACAAGAAAGCCAAAGACAACAACAGACGAAGGAGACAAGCAGAAACGCAAGCAGCAGCAGCGGCAGGCGGCGGACGTGGCCCCCCGAACGGGGCACACGCACCCACCTCCTGACCTTAGGGGCAGCAAGCAGAAGCAAACAAAAAAAAAAAACACACACAACAACAACAACAACAAGCCGAACCAACGCACCACAGAGACGACGACAGCCCACACAACAGACAACAGCAGCAGCAGGAAGGCAGCGGACGTGGCCCCCGCACCGGGGCACACGCACCCGCCCCTTGACCTTAGGAGCAGCGGCAGCACCAGCAGAAGTAAGCAGCAACCAGGACCACAACAACAACAACAACAACAACAAGAAAGACAACAAGAAGCAGCACGACACACAAGAAGGCCAAAGACAACAACAGGCGACCAAAAGGGACACAAAAAGACCCACAAAAAGGGACAAGGACACAAGCAAGACAGCAAGCAGCAGCAGCGGCAGGTGGCGGACGTGGCCCCCCGAACGGGGCACACGCACCCACCCCCTGACCTTAGGAGCAGCAAGCAGAAGCAAAAAAAAAAAAAAACACACACACAACGACAAACCGAACCAACACACCACAACGACGACGACAGCCCACATGACAGAGAGAACAGCAACAGCAGCAGCAGCAGCAGCAGCAGCAGGAAGGCAGCGGACGTGGCCCCCCCACCGGGGCACACGCACCCGCCCCTTGACCTTAGGAGCAGCGGCAGCAACAGCAGAAGCAAGCAGCAACCAGGAGCACAACCACAAGAAGAAAGACAACAAGAAGCAGCACGACACACAAGAAGGCCAAAGACAACAACAGACGACCAAGGGGGACACGAAAAAACCCACAAAAAGGGACAAGGACACAAGCAAGACAGCAAGCAGCAGCAGCGGCAGCTGGCGGACGTGGCCCCCCGAACGGGGCACACGCACCCACCCCCTGACCTTAGGAGCAGCAAGCAGAGGCAAGAACAACGACGAGCCGAACCAACACACCACAAAGACGACAACAGCCCACACGACAGAGAGAACAGCACCAGCAGCAGCAGCAGCAGCAGCAGCAGGAAAGCAGAGGACGTGGCCCCCCCACCGGGGCACACGCACCCGCCCCTTGACCTTAGGAGCAGCGGCAGCAACAGCAGAAGCAAGCAGCAACCAGGACCACAACCACAACAAGAAAGACAACAAGAAGCAGCACGACACACAAGAAGGCCAAAGACAAAAAACAGCCGACCAAGAGGGACACAAAAAAAACCCACAAAAAAGAACAAGGACACAAGCAAGACAGCAAGCAGCAGCAGCGGCAGGTGGCGGACGTGGCCCCCCGAACGGGGCACACGCACCCACCCCCTGACCTTAGGAGCAGCAAGCAGAGGCAAAGTCAACGACGAGCCGAGCCAACCCACCACAAAGACAACAACAGCCCACACGACAGAGAGAACAGCAGCAGCAGAAGCAGCAGCAACAGCAGGAAGGCAGCGGACGTGGCCCCCCCCACCGGGGCACACGCAACTGCCCCTTGACCTTAGGAGCAGCGGCAGCAACAACAGAAGCAAGCAGCAACCAGGACCACACCAACAACAAGAAAGACAACAACAAGCAGCACGACAAACAAGAAGGCCAAAGACAAAAACAGACGACCAAGAGGGACAGAAAAGGACCCACAAAAAGGACAAGGACACCAACAAGACAGCAAGCAGCAGCGGCAGGTGGCGGACGTGGCCCCCAGAACGGGGCACACGCACCCACCCCCTGACCTTAGGAGCAGCAAGCAGAGGCAAAAACAACGACGAGCCGAAGCAACACACCAAAAAGACGACGACAACCCACACACACGACAGAGAGAACAGCAGCAGCAACAGCAGAAGCAAGCAGCAACCAGGACCACACCCACAACAAGAAAGACAACAACAAGCAGCACGACAAACAAGAAGGCCAAAGACAAACAACAAAAACAAAAAAAAAAAAAACGACCAAGAGGGACAGAAAAGGACCCACAAAGAGGACAAGGACACCAACAAGACAGCAAGCAGCAGCGGCAGGTGGCGGACGTGGCCCCCCGAACGGGGCACACGCACCCACCCCCTGACCTTAGGAGCAGCAAGCAGAGGCAAAAACAACGACGAGCCGAAGCAACACACCACAAAGACGACGACAACCCACACGACAGAGAGAACAGCAGCAGCAGCAACAGCAGGAAGGCAGCGGACGTGGCCCCCCCACCGGGGCACACGCATCCGCCCCTTGACCTCAGGAGCAGCGGCAGCAACAGCAGAAGCAAGCAGCAACCAGGACCAAAACAACAAGCACAAGAAAGACAACAACAAGCAGCACAACAAACAAGAAGGCCAAAGACAACAACAGACGACCAAGAGGGACACAAGAGGGACCACAAAAAGGAACAAGGACCCAAGCAAGACAGCAAGCAGCAGCAGCGGCAGGTGGCGGACGTGGCCCCCCGAACGGGGCACACGCACCCACCTCCTGACCTTAGTAGCAGCAAGCAGAAAGCAGAAGCAAAAAAAAAAAAAAAAAAAACGACAAGCCGAACCAACACACCGCACAGACGGCGACAGCCCACACGACAGCGAGAGCAGCAGCAGCAGCAGCAGCAACAGGAAGGCAGTGGACGTGGCCCCCCCACCGGGGCACACGCACCCGCCCCTTGACCTTAGGAGCAGCGGCAGCAACAGCAGAAGCAAGCAGCAACCAGGACCACAACCACAACAAGAAAGACAACAAGAAGCAGCACGACACACAAGAAGGCCAAAGACAACAACAGACGACAAAGAGCGCTACACTGCCACATCAGGTGCAGCCAGCTACCATCAAGAGCGCTGTTCCGACATGAAACGGTAACTACAAAAAGACGTCGCATGTTCATGGCAGCAACATCAGATGAGTATCCACGTGCGAACACATGAAGCTTGTCAAGACACTACGGCCTGCCAACCGATCAGCAGTCGCAGGCCCACCTGTACGTGGCACCTGCCCTACACGGCCACATCAGTTTCAGCTGCCATCATGATCTGTGTTCCTACATGAAATGGCTGCGGCCAAGTAGATTTCAGCGCTTTACCTCATGATCTGTCCTCCTACATGAAATGGCTGCGGCCAAGTGTGCCATCCTTCAGCTTGAACTCTGACCAATGAATCCGTTGACTATAATCAGGTAATCACTGCCAGCAGCCTGGAACTTCCTAAGCCGCCACCCTGCGCTGCCCAATATCCTTCGCTGGGCGCTGCTTGTACCCCTTGCATGCTGTGTAGACATGATTACAGTAGACGCCCAAAAGTTGGAAACCCCATAGCCTCAATCGTTTACCCTGAAACCCTGAACCCTCAACCCTGAACCCTATACCCGAAGCCTTACAGCAAAAAGTGCTGGCCTCGGTGTCGAAGGTGATGTCCACAGAGCAGACGGAGCCAAAAAGGCTCCCTAACATGGAGGACATGCCGACAAGGTAATGTAGTAATAGCACTCGTATTAGTATTAATATTAGTATTAGTATTAGTATTAGTATTAGTATTAGTATTAGTATTAGTATTAGTATTAGTATTAGTATTAGTATTAGTATTAGTATCAGTATCAGTATCAGTATCAGTATTAGTATTAGTATTAGTATTAGTATTAGTATTAGTATTAGTATTAGTATTAGTATTAGTATAGTAGTAGTAGTAGTAGTAGTAGTAGTAGTAGTAGTAGTAGTAGTAGTAGTAGTAGTAGTAGTAGTATTAGTATTAGTATTAGTATTAGTATTAGTATTAGTATTAGTATTAGTATTAGTATTAGTATTAGTATTAGTATTAGTATTAGTATTAGTATTAGTAGGGGTATTAATATTAGTATTAGTATTAGTATTAGTATTAGTATTAGTATTAGTATTAGTATTAGTGTTAGTATAAGTGTTAGTGTTAGTATTAGTATTAGTATTAGTATTAGTATTCGTATTAGTATTAGTATTCGTAGTCGTATTCGTATTAGTATTAGTATTAGTATTAGTATTAGTATTAGCATTCGTATTCGTATTCGTATTCGTATTCGTAGTCGTATTCGTATTCGCATTCGCATTCGCATTCGTATTAGTATCAATATCAGTATTAGTATTAGTATGAGTATGAGCATTAGTATTAGTATCAGTATTAGTATTAGTATCAGTATTAGTATTCGTATTCGTATTAGTATTAGTATCAGCAATAATAGTAATAGCCTTGGCCTCCCGAAGCTTTCGTTGCATAACGTGTTTCATACTCTCTGATTGAATGAAGCGATAAATCGGTTCGTTTAAGCTGAATCTCAACCCTGAGTGTCCACAACCCTTGATCGCGAAACAGCAATTGCGATGGCCCTCAGTGACGACATCCCTAAACCAAACTCAAATCCAAAACTTAAGTTTTGAATGGTGAAGCTCAAGCCCTGGACAAAACACCCCGACTTTAATGTGAAGCTCCAGCAGACAATTCCTGAGACAAGGCCCACACAAACTAGAGGGGTCATGGTTGAGCCGAAGCCTCGATGCGGCTGAGGTTGAGGCAAATCTGCAGGTTCGGCTTAGAGCTTGCCCCGAACCTTTCTCGGGCTTATGACTCAGGTCAGATGAAGGCCCCGATGGCCTCGAGATGCTGACTGATTGTGAATACAAGTATGCGCAAGATCATGAAGATCAGTTCGAAGAATGCCGATTCTCCATGCAACGTGCACACCTGCAGGCTTGTAAGCATTATTCTTGGAGGTATGTCTTTTCGGTGCCGCTGACTTGTTCAAGATCCGATCCCGCCGGGCGAACTGAGGAAATGGCTCAACAGTACCACGAGTTAAGCTACCTCGGTCGATCCGGAAGTAGGAATCACTGATCAGGGTAGATGAAGAAGTAAGCAGTAGATGATAATGGTTTTTCATACACCAGCACATGTTATCAGATACTATCACTTGTTGGAGGAAAACCGTCAATCGCTACTTCGCTATGACAGTCGCGCCTTGTCATGGCTTCGACGTTGGTGGAGGCGCATACAATAGATTTCGATATAGTACAGTAGAGCAACAGAACAGAAAATGATACAATCTTTTACACTAAAGTCTTGCGTGCGCATCCCATGCGAGCTTCCACGGCAGGTGCTCGCCCTCCTCATCCTGGCTTTCACATAGAACAAATCTGAGGGGGGGCAAGCAGCAGATGCGCTCCCAGTCGTCTCAATTGCATTGAAAAATGTCACCTGCCCCAGCAGGGACAGGTCCTTTTCAAGCGTGAGTATCTCGCATTCCTTCATGTATGTGTCGTGTCTATGCTGAGGACCAAGGTAGCAGCTTGTTGAAAGCTCCAGCCGAACGTCGGTTTGATCATTCCATTGAGCCATGTGGATGTTGCCTCTGATGCTCTTTCATATGGGCTGCCTGGTGCTCTCTCGAAGGGCCAAAGAAGTGGTGGAACATTTGGAGCACGAGGTTTCGGGGAAGCTGTGCAAGAAGACCTTCTTATCAGGCTGCCAGCCCGCCGCAGTGTGTGAGCAGGACTACGAGGGTGTCTGCGACCTGAAGTACGATGAGGACTTGGTGTTGGAGTTCAAAGAGAGCAAATCCTCGCTGGTTGCCACGGCGGCTGCATAGCTTGTCGTGAGTTTGTTGTTTTGGTCGACAGTGTTTTCGGTAAGTACTTGAGCTTGCATTGCTTCGCCTTGCGCCGCACTGCTAGCTCAAGCTGTCGACCCGGATCGCTTCCGATTTTAGCTTTTTCACGCATTGCATTTGCTTAGCTTGCTTGCAGCTCTACTAGCAGCTTTACATGTGCTTCCTACACAGCTTGAGTTTGCTTGCATTCATACTTTCTTCCGAGCTAGGCTTCTTTTGCTCCGCTCTGCTCCGCGCCATGGGTCGCCAAGGGCAGATCAAACGGCCGCGCACCGAGCCTGCAGTCGCTTCTGCCAGCACCGCAGTGCACTCGCCCACACATGCTCAGCTTGTTGTGGCTCGCTGGGCCCTCTGGCGCCGTTCTCCAGGGTCCTTTGCCATGCCCAGCACTGCTTCCTGGATTGCATGTCTTGAGTCGGCATGCTCAGCAGGTTTCTTGCTCAGCTTCCTCTGCTTCTTTGACTGCCAGTGCCTTGCTCAGCTTTGCGTCGCTTCGCACCGGCATCTTTGCACTTCTTGGGACGTCTCTCCTTCTTGCAGACGCATTCTGCTCAGCGTGGCCTTCCGCGATCGCACCCAGCCTGAGGATTTTTGTTGGCGCTATCAACAAGCTAGGCCCTGCCCCTTTAACAATACCCCGCCTCGCTTGATTCTCGTCAGGCGCCGCCTGGCACTCTGGTCTTCATCGCCCCGCGTTTTCTTTCAGGCGGATTCGACTCTGAGCGTTTGCTGGTTTCAATTCAGAGTTGCGGGTCACTTCTTTAGTTGCTTCTGCACGGCTTCTTTCCGCAGCTTATCTTCAGCAAGCAGAGAAGCACGCACTGCTCTTAGCCAGCTCTACCATTTCACCCCAGCCGAGATTGCAACCCTAGCTTAAGTCCCGCCCCGCCCCTGTTGTCATGTCTTCAGGGTCCGAATGGCTCCGCTACTCCGCTCAGGAACTGCTCCGCAACGCACCGGCTCCTGTGTGGCGCGCCGATGACAGCCCGCCCAGCACTGCATCAGTTTGGTCTAGCACGCCCAGCAGCCTCCGCAGCAGCGTGGTGGCCGCGGCATGTGCCAGAGCCGAAGCATCCGCCTCGCGCCGAGCTGAAGCTTGGCTTGCCTCGCAACGCACCGCCCATGCCGCAGCATCTCCTGCATCGCACAGCTCCAGTTTTGTGGATCTCGCCTTGGAGGAGGACACACTACTGGATCGCCGCATTCTGCACCGCATCTGCTCTGCATCGCTGCCGGAAGAGATCCGGGCACTGCACTGCTGCTCCCAGGCACTCTGGGAGCAGTGGTCGGAGATACGGCAACGCGAGCATCTCTTTTTGTTCTGCGATTTTTCCAGCACCGCACCGCCCTGCGCTGCCCTGTGGTACCGCAGGCCTCTGCTTCAGCTCGGCATTTCTTCTGTGCCGATTTATTCTTTGCGCGAGGCGCAGCCCAGCAACGCTGACGTCATGGTAGATTTTCTACCAGGTGATTTTTTCCACCCATATGCAATCGCACCGCGCCGCAACTGCTGTGCCGCAAGCCCTGTTTCACGCACAGCACATTAGCACAGCACCGTTTTTTGTGGCTTTTCTACATTGCACCGCAAAAGCATTCTTGCCAGCATCCTTGTTGCATGTCGGTTTTCAGCCTTATGTTCAGCCTTGCCTTAGTGTACTTCGCGTCTGCCAGGCACTTCTTCTTCGACTTCGACATCTACCTTTGGCTCGCGGGCCTGCTGCTTTTCGGTCGGGGCCGCCCCGCCTCAGTCTTGCAAACCCTCGCTTGGGTCGCGGCTGCACCGCTATGTCCTGCCTCAGGTCAACCAATCTTTGGGCGACATCCCCTTTTTCGGCACCGCTGGCTGCTTTCAGGAGCCGCCTGCCCTGCTCTCGTTTCTGGCTGCGCTCAGCTCGCCTGGACTCAGGTCCTACTTCGTCTTCTGCTTCGCGATCGCTTCGCCTAGTACTGTGTTCGGCAAGCTGCCCTGGTTGCTCCTGCCTCCTTTGCTTTGCCGTTTTTCTGCTCAGGTCTGCACCTCTTCTTCTTTGCGCCCCGACGGTCTTGGCCTCAGCTCTTTGCACGCCTTGCTCTGCCTCGCTTTTTTCAGCATTGGCTTGCCGACTTGTTGGTTTCCCTCCGCGCTTCGGCTCAGCGGGCTACGCAAGGCTCGTCGCACAGCTTCTCGGCCAAGGACTCATTTCGTCTTTCAGCCCCGCTAGTGGCCCCAGCCTCCTAAGGCACAGCACTACAGACAGCTCTGCTTCACATCAGCTTAGCATACTTAAGCACACATCCGATCATTAAGAGACTGACTTTTTCACTCTTCTTGCCCTGCACCGCTCCTGCATCATGTCCGGCCTGGGCGCTGCCTGGGTCGCACTCGCCTCTGCGACCAATGAGGAATTGGTCGAATCTGCACAGCGCCTTGGGCCCCTGCAAAGCCTCAGGCTCAGCGCCTGCCTCACGCACGGCGCCTATCTGGCCGAGATCGAAACGCACTGCAAGGGCAACAAGACGCCCCGCGAGCCCCTGCAACCTATTCCGGAACCCCCGGCCAGCTCTGCACCTTCCGACCCCCCCGCACAGCCAACGCCTGTTTCCGCACCAGCACCGCAGGCTGCTCCTGCGGCCACTGCCACACCTGAGCCTGCCGTTGCTCAGCCTTCCCCCGCACCCGCCGCCTTTCATGACCCCCGCGGCACATACCCGCCTATCCCAGCACCGCCACCGCAGGCCAAGAGCTCAGTGCCTGTGAAAGCAATGCCTGCATACCCGCCTGGTGCATTCTACCTGACACCAGTGGGAGACCAGTTTCTCGCAGCCCCGCACCCTGCACCATGC
The DNA here is from genome assembly GCA_905221615.1 of Symbiodinium sp. CCMP2592. Classification (NCBI taxonomy): domain Eukaryota; class Dinophyceae; order Suessiales; family Symbiodiniaceae; genus Symbiodinium; species Symbiodinium sp. CCMP2592. The sequence continues at coordinate 659,075 of CAJNDT010000635.1, read as the reverse complement.
TCCGGCCCCGCTACTCAGTCTTGGGCCGATATGTCGGATCCTGCACAGCAACCACCGCTTGACTTCGTCAACCCCGCACCGCCACCAGCGCCAGTGTGGCCCAAGCAATTCACGCAGCAAGAAAAACGCTGCGCCGATCCCACACCGGCTCCCCCCGCCCCGCACCCTCAGCCCCGCCCCAGCACTGCTAAAGAACGGCGAGAGAGCCGCCCCCCGCCCCGCAACGAAGACTTTATCGCTGCTGCCGACGTCCCCGCAGAGGACGATCTGACCCAAGCACCGCAAATCGGCACCTGGAGCCAAGCATCGCATGCCACGGCGGCTGCATACCATGCCGACCATCGTCTTAGCGATTTGGTGAGGTTTATCCCCGGTCTTCAGCGCATGATCCCTTACAGCAAGGCCTTCCAGGAGGTCAGCCCAAGTGAAGTGCCACTGCTTGCTGCTGCGATGAACTCATCCACCCGCGAGTTTCTGGATTCCGTTTCCCAAGTTACGGCAGCTCTGGAGCAACAAGGAGGACAAGCTGTGAACTTCAGTACCTTGGACAGAGCAGACATGCTTGAGAGACATGCATTTTCGATTGCTTCATGCTGCATTCCCAACCAGACATCCTTGCAGCTCTGCAATCTCAGGTGCCATGTTCGAGATCATGCAGAATCAGAGCTTTCAGATGACCGATGCCCCAGCCCTGATGGTCCAAGCCTTCCCCAGCATGGCAAGGAAGGAAGTCGCGTCCGCCATGGAGAACGTTGCTGCCACCATGGCAGAGGTACCCGCTTGTGAGGACCCTAGGTCTCTGGCTTGCGGCAAAGGCCTGTTGGCCAAGGTGCTGCCAACAGCTGAAGCCCAAGTTGAGAAGCTGACGGCATTGCTTGGAAAGATCGAGCAGAAGGTGCTTGGCACCGGACTTTTGCAAGTTGCAGGTGAAGGTGAGGGTGTCGGAGATTTCCTTATGTGCTGGGTAGGGAAGGCGATTGCCATCCTGACCTTTCAGTACTTCCTGGTGCTCTCGGTCTTCTTCTTTGCCTTGTGGATGCCTGTGATTCTTAGTAGCTGAGTGGATACACTTTACACTTTTTGGGATAGTATAACCCACTATAAAACTAAAGTGTACACTTTTTGGGGGCTTATGAACTCAGCAACTAAGGATCCCCATCATGGTAGCCATGGTCTTTTTCTGGAGCTTCCTCCTGCCCTGCGGGCTCTACCTGGTCCCGAAGGTGATCCTGGAGGCAGTGGGGCTCGGAGCCGGGCCACAGGGGATGCAGGCGCTTTGAGGGAGCTGGCCACAGTGAACTTGAGCTGAGGCGCTTCGGGGGTAGATGTAATTCAGAGCGTGCGCTGCCCTTTCCGTTCCGGCTTGCATGCTCCGAGAAAATGGCCCCGCTTGAGTGGACTGCTGACAATAGCCTCTTTCAGTGAGAAGACTCGAGCTTGTCAGTTTCGTTTGGTCCGTGCATCTCAAGACCTGAAGATGCACGATCTTGGAAAATTCCACCCAAGATGTGGAGGCTGCAGATTTAGTGTCTGGGGTGGTATCCTTTTCTGTACTAGATAAGCCACAAGTTGCCATGTTTTGTCGAAGCTTATGCTCAAACTCCTTCACCAGCCGAAAGCCAAGCTGCGCCGAGCTGATGGCAAGATCATCTGCGCAAGATGTCGCAGATGATCTCGACGACGAGATGATGCAGGAAACCGGCAAGGAGCTGAAACCGCCGGCCAAGATCCCAGCCGCCTCGCTTTGCAAGCTCTTTTCGATGATGGATGCCGTGGAGGCAGTCGTATTGTTGCTTGGATGCATCGGAGCCATTGGTAACGGGCTGTCGCAGCCCCTCATGTGCATTGTTTTTGGTGACCTCATCGACGGCATGGGCGAAGGCACCGGGGGTGCTGAGACCTTCAGCCCTGAGCAGATGCAGGCTGCGATGGATGCAATGATGACGAAGATGGAGGAGCTTTGCATCACCATGACACTGGTGGGTGCGGGTGCGACGCTGGCGGCAACTTTGCAGGGATGCTTTTTCAAAATCTTTGCTGAGAAGCAAGCCTTGAAGTTCCGGGTGCTCTACTTTGACTCGGTGCTCCACCAGGATGTGAGTTGGTACGACAACAAGGAAGTTGCAGCTTTGCCGGCCGAGATCAATGACGATCTTGAGAAGATCCAAGATGCTTTTGGAGACAAGTTCGGAAATGGAGTCATGTCCACTGCCGCATTCGTTGGTGGCTTTGGCTGTGCCTTTGGCATGGGTTGGCTCATTGCACTGGTGATGTGCGCTACATTGCCATTCATGGGCATTGGTGCAGCCATCATGGGACAGGCTGTCCAGGAAATTCAGAATGAGACACAGAGTTGCTATGCCAAGGCCTCCGCTGTTGTTGAGGAGTGTCTGCACGCCATGCGCACAGTCGTTTCCTTCGGCGGGGAGCACCGCGAACTGAAGAAGTTCTCAGCCGCTGTCCTCGAAGCCCGCAGGGGCGGGGTGAAGAATGGCTTCAAGATTGGGGCAGGGCTGGGCTACACTATGATGATCATGTACCTGGGATATGGCCTGGCCTTCTGGTTCGGCATGACGTTAAGGTATAACGATGAGATCAACCCGGCCACCGGCAGGCTCTGGGAGCCCGGGGTGATCTTGGCCATCTTTTTCTGCATCTTCGTTGGCAGTTTCATGATCGGCAACCTTGACCCGAGCCTGAAGGCCATGAAAGCAGCCCAGAGTGCCGCGGGGCGGTTCTTCCAGGCCATGGAGAGCAAGCCCAAGATCCAGTGTCGCCTGGAGGACCGGCGTCAGGACATCGAGAGCATCGAGAAGTTCGACTTCCGAGAGGTGCACTTCACGTATCCCGCACGTCCTGACGTCAAGGTCCTGAACGGCTTGTCCCTGACCATCCAGCGCGGGAAGAAGACCGCCGTGGTCGGTGAGTCGGGCTCGGGAAAGTCAACCGTCATGGCTCTACTAGAGCGATTTTACGACCCGGACTCCGGCGAAGTATTGGTGAACGGCCAGAGCATGACCGATTTTAAAGTGTCTTCTCTGCGACGGTGCATTGGCTACGTGGGACAGGAGCCGGTTCTTTTCGCCAGCTCCATCCACCGCAACATCATGCAGGGTAACCCCTCCGCGAGTAAGGAAGACTTCTCCAAGGCCTGTGCTGATGCCCAGCTTGGCTTTGTTGATACGCTGCCCGAGAAGTACAGCACTTTTGTGGGTAGCGCTGGGGGTCAGCTTTCGGGAGGCCCGGCACGGTCCCCAATGAAGGCTTTTGTTGGGTGTTGAGAGGGTTGAGGGTTCCCTGAAACAGACAGCCCTGAGGTCAGAAGCAGCGCATCGCAATTGCCCGGGCTTTGCTCAAGAAAGCTTCCTTCCTCTTCTTGGATGAGGCCACCAGTGCTTTGGATAATGCCTCGGAGAAGATGATCCAGGCCACCATCGACAGCATCAGCGCAACTACGGCTGAAGGTTTGGGTATTGTGAGTATTGCCCATCGCCTAAGTACTGTGCCCAATTCTGACCTCATTTACGTTCTCAGCCGCGGGCAATTGGTGGAGCAGGGGAACCATGCATTTCTTATGGAGAAGCAGGGCACCTACTACGCCTTGGTCGCGGCGCAGGAGTCTGTCCACCAGGCGGACGAGCAGGAGACAGCGGAAATGTCCCCGGTGCCGCGCGACCAGACCGTGCACGCCAAGCGCTCCTCCACACTCTCCGGTGAGTCCGAGAACCAGCGCATTCAGCGGGAAAAGGAGGCCGAAGCCAACCGGGAGAAGGAGATATCCAAAGACTACAAGGCCCGTGAGCACTTGAAGCTTCTAGGGCATCTTCTTGTTCCAAAGGTATCGACGGTATGGTGAAACTGAATCCAACGACTAAAAGTGACAAAAATGAAGATCAGGTGCCTATGAGACGGCTCTTCAGCTACAACAGGCCCGAGTGGCCCTTCTTCGTGCCCGCCATTCTCGGCGCAATGGTCGACGGCGCAGCAAATCCCGTCTGCACGATTGCCCTCGTTGGCTCGATGAAGGCCTTTTTCAAGCCGGACAAGGATTGTTGATGGGCGTCATATCTATTCCTGTTTCGACCCTGAAAAACTTCTATGTGTAGCGCCATCGGCATTGCTACTGATATTGCCGTGAACCGCCGTGCTTAGGATGATGGATGATGAGTGTAGTCTTTCTCATGGCCGCTGTGTTTCTCCTGCTATCATGTATATGCTGATCCTTGTTGCCCAGACCGCAGCCTTGGTGGCCTGGTGCCCCCTGAAATCACCGACCTGCCCACTGGAACTAAGGCACGCTTGTGCGACTGGTTTCGAAGGTTTCGACTACTGACTACTGCCTGTATCTCTTTTGCCCCCCCCGTTTCTGTAAGCTATCGAGGAGGAAATGAGGGCAGACTTGGAGATGATGGCTTTGGCTTTCGTCATCGTTGGCGCAAGTGCCTTCGTGGGCTCCACCATATCCCACGGCTGCTTCTCTGTCCTTGGCGAGGCGAGCGGGTGGTCTCAACGCTAGCAGTGCTGGTGGCAATGAGTACTGGACTTTACTGCTGTCCGGTAGCACAGCAACTGACACAACGCAAGCGGTGGCAGCAGTGACCTGCGAACATGATGGCAGGTTCTGCCAGAGTGAAGATGCCACGAATGTTGTAGTAGGTACAGCCTCATTCTTAGTCTTCGAATGGATGCAACGGATGTGACAACAAGCTTAGTTGCATCAGTATCGTTGTCATGGCATAGTCGAAATAGAAACAGCCGTCGCATAACTTAAAGAAAAAAAACAGAACTTTAGAACGAGGCCACTAACGAAATCCGGAAGTGTATGAATGACGGTCATACCGTTCACGGTCATCAAATTGCTTGCTGGAACCTTCGCACTAACCCTCAACTCCAATCCGAAATCGTGTCCCCCCATGAACAAAAGCTCTCGCAATCCTATCCCTCCCAAACCCCAAAAACTCCCTAAAACCCAAACTCTAAACCACCCTAGCTGCATCTGCTCTCGGAGGCGATGACGCAGCGTCTGAGAGTCGCAATCCTCACAGGCTTGTTCCGTCAAGAGGTGCGGTTTGGGTTCGTGATGTAGGCTTCAGGGTTTCGGATTCAACATCCACGGTTTCCGGAGCTAAAAGCATATGTATATATGTATAGTTTACATATACATAACTAAATTAATAGGTACATAAGGAGAGAGAGAGAGAGAGAGAGAGAGAGAGAGAGATATATATATATATATATACACATGTATGCATGCATGTATGTATGTATGTACGTCTGCATGTATGTAAGTAAGTAAGTAAGTAAGTATGTATGTATGTATGTGGGTATGTATCAGATAGAGTTAGCTGGATTTACAGATAGATGGATAGATGGAAAGATGGATGGATGCCTAACAGATGCATACTTACGCAGTAGATAGATAGGTACATGGGTTGTAGGTGCGTAGTGAGATATCTAGCGGTATGCACAGTGTGTGTGTGTATGTGCACGTGTCAGTGTCTGTGCGTGTGTGTGTGTGTGTGTGTGGGCATATGTGTGTCTGCACGTATTTGTGTGTGTGTGTGTGTTGTTGTGCGTGTTTTTCTTTTTGTGTGTGTGTGTGATTGTGAACTAAAAGAGGTTCGAATGCATTCAACAGCCGCGCCGCAGGTCGAAAGTAAATCGTCACCGTGCACCTCACCTAACCCATTGTACCTTAAATGAAATCGTACACCCATGTTTGTTTGTTTGTTTGTTTGCGTGTTCATACTCTGGAACTATCTGTCTATTTATCTCTCTACCTATCAGTCAAGCCTGTCTATCCTTTATTCTCAGAGACCCGAAAGCCACAAACTCCTCTGGTAAGGAATGTTTCCTAGAGCATCGTCGGAATCTTGATGAAAGGATCCTTACTTAAGTTTTTTTCTTCAAACCTCTTGGTACCCTAAACCCTAAACCGTTACAAGGTGGGCTTCCATGACGACCCGAGGAACACCCCGGGGATGCTCTCCAAGGCTTTGGAGCTCTGGGCCTTTCGAGTGACGACGCTGTGCAAGTCCGTGCAAGCCAAGGTGGGAAGCCCAATAGCCTCAATCCTTAAGAGTAGGAGAGGGCACGGGAGCAGGAGCAGGGCGCGTATAGGGAGTAGTGGGTCCGAGAGTAAGAATCGCGAGGCAGCAGCGATGAGTTCGTTGGTTGTTGGTCTTGTGATTGCCTTCGTCTACTGCTGGCAGATGTCTCTTGTGATGCTGGGCTCTATACCAGTCATGGTCGCAGCGACTTCGCTTCAGTACTTAGTGGTACTCGGCGCTTCGAAGAACGAGAACGACAACATCACCAATGCCAACCAAATCGTGGTGGACTCCGTCATGAACGCTCGCACAGTACAGGCATTGTGCGCTGAGAAAGGCCTGGTCAGCATGTATGTGAGTTGGGTGGAAAAGTCCATGGTTGGCATGTGGAGGCGAAATATCCTTGCTGGCATGGGTTTCGGCATTTCCAATGGGATATTCTTCTTCATCATGGCCGGTGGCTTCTACATCGCTTCCTGGCTAATCAAGGAGAATGTGGCAGACTTCGAGGGGGTGATGATGGCCTTCATGGGCATCTTCTACGCAGGCATGGGGGCTGGCCAGGCTGCGGTGATGGTGGGAGATGCATCGAAGGCCAAGGTTGCATGTCATGACATGTTTCAGCTTATGGACCGCATCTCCGCCATCGATGGCCTTGAGCCTACCGGTGACGCCCCCAAGGAACTGGAGGCTGGTCGGATTGAGTTCCTTGATGTGAAGTTCTTCTACCCCTTCCGCCCGGAGGTCTTGGTACTCAAAGGTTTCTTGGCTCTTCAAGGGGAGCTCGCATTGATGATTGAAAGCCCCGGGCCCAGGAACTGAAAGTTCCGGGCCCAAGGACCCCAAACAACTCAGGCCTCTAATTAAAGCCCGAAATCCTCAATCCTGAACCCCCAAACCCCAGGTACCAGCTTCAGCATCTTCCCTGGACAGTCTGTCGGCTTGGTTGGCCCTTCCGGGGGCGGCAAGAGCACGGTCACCGGGCTCTTGTAAAGGAATCGATTTCAAGTCACCATACTAAGTGCGGCTTACTATCTGCTTCTGTGTGTCTCACTGCTATGTCAACTTTGCATGAAGATCCCTTTAATAATTACCTATACCATCTTGTGGGCTCCTTATTATAGTTATGGTATAATATAATATTTCCCAAAACCCTAATCCAGTTATGCAGCAAGATGACAGGTGATGTCCTTAATCCAGCGCTTCTACGATCCCCAGCAGGGCCAGGCCAGGAGCACGCGGGGTTTCAGGTATAGGGTTTAGGGTTTAGGGTTTAGGGGGTATTGGGTTTAGGGTATTGGGTTTAGGGTATTGGGGTGGTTGGAGGGTTTTGGGGTGTGTTGTATAGCTCTTTCTTTTTCAGGTGGGGAGCGGGTCGGTGGTTCAACGCTCAAGGTGGTTTGATGTTGGGGATTTAGGATCTGGTGGCGGGCGGAGTTTAGTTCGGGGGGTTAGGGTCTGGAGATTCAGGGTTTCGGAGAATTAGGGTTTAGGGTTTAGGGTTTAGGGTTTAGGGTTTAGGGTTACCCCGATTCAGGTCCTCATCGGGGCGGACCGGGTGCCTCTAAGCACAGTGAACATCCGTTGGTGGAGGCGACAGGTCGGCTTCGTTGGCCAGGAGCCGATCCTCTTCAACACGACTGTGCGTGCGAATATCATGTACGGCCTGGATGACAATGAGACGGTCAGTGACGAGCACATTTGCCGATGTGAGAAGATTTCCAACCTTGCCTTCCTGCACAAGAACGGCAACAAAGGCTTGGAGACGGAGGTTGGCCCCAGAGGTAGCCGCCTCTCGGGCGGCCAGAAGCAGCGTGTGGCGATTTGCCGGGCGTTGATGCGCAACCCACCAGTCATGCTACTGGATGAGGCAACCAGTGCATTAGACACGCAGAGCGAGGCAATCGTGCAGAAGGCGCTTGAAGCTGCGAGCGAAGGGCGCACCTCCTTCGCCATAGCCCACCGGCTGTCCACCATCCAAGGCTGCGACGTGATTCTCGTGAATGCTGACGGCCGCGTGGTGGAGATGGGAAGTCACGCAGAATTGATGGCCTCCAAAGGAGTGTATTACAAGCTGCAGATCCAGGCACAGAAGTGACCCAGGCAGCCTCCTGGTTTCCTGGGAGTCCGAATTTGTGCCGGTGAGTATCCGAAGGTGAAGGTACCTTGGATAGTCAACCGTCAGGTGAACAATCTCCAGTTACTACATGCAACTGTTAAACAGCTGCAGGTATCTGGCGATGTTCCATGCATTTTTGTGACAGCGGGCTGTACAGCTCGACGGAGTTTTGAATGGCAGAGGCATTCATGAAGTTCCGCACTCGCCGCTGTCTCCACGCTGCTTTCTGAGCGGCCCGACATGGGCAGTTCCGAGGGCAGGGGCGGGGAGTCCTGCATTTGCCAGGCTTCCGGCCGAGCAGATAGCCTTGCAGGTACTTGGCATCCTGACACTGGAGAAAGCTCCTGCAGGACTAGCTTTTCAATTTCTTTTGTACAGGCCAGAGGTGCTGGCATGGTTGAGCGCCAGTAGGCGGTGCACCAGACACTGGCAACACGCGTAGGTACCATGCGTATATTGGAGCGAAGCTGCCAGCCAAATATTCGTGCTCATATCCTTGGCCTGCCGAAGCTTTCGTTGCATAATTTGTTTCATTCTCTGATTGAATCAATCGATGATTCGTTCTGAATCTCAACCCTCAGTGTCCACAACCGCGAAACAGCAAATGCGATGCCCCTCAGTGACGACACCCCTAAACCAAATTCAAATCCCAAACCTGAAGTTTTGAATGGTGAAGCTCAATCCCTGGACAAAGCACCCCGACTTTGATGTGAAGCTCCAGCAGAAAATGCCCGAGACAAGGCCAACACAATTGCAGGCTGGGTTACGGTTGAGCCGAAGCCTCGACGCGGTTGAGGTTGAGGCAAATCTGCAGGTTCGGGTTGGAGCTTGTCCCGAACCTTTCACGGGCTTATGATGCAGGTTAGATGAAGACCTCGATGGTCTCGAGATGCTGACTGACTTATGCGCAAGATCATGAAGATCATTTCGAATAATGCCATTTCTGCATGCAACGTGCGCACCTGGAGTTGAGTGGACTCGAGCTCAGGCACTTCGAGGTGGGCTGCTGACAACAGCCTCATTCAGTGACAAGCCTTGCTGAGACGGAACTTTTCTATCGATGAGACACAAACTAGCACAATGATGCGATGTTTTTGGAACATTTTCAGGCGAATGTGTCTTTTAAACTCTCCATCGGTTCAAGAAAAATGATTGTCCTCGAAATCTGAGCAGGTTCTGGACGACGAGACGGGCAGAAACCGAAGATCGCACTGTCTCGAGCTCGCGATGCCAACAAGGAAGAACACCCAGGTCATCCGAAGAGAACTCGCAGAATTCGCATGATACCGATCTTCAAAAAGTACTGTAGTCATATTGTTGTTGCAAGAAGCAACGACAGGCATGTTGGCAACATGGAACTGTGGCATGAAGTCACAGGAAACTGATGTCTTAATTGATCCACCGAGTTTTTCAGATCTTCCCCGCGCAGTTTCGGATTTCTCTCATTCTGAGACGAGGCGTTCCATCGCAAACTCTCTTTTTTCGGAACCTGGTGTTTGAAGGGTTCTGCTTTGATTTATCTGTTCGTCCTTAATTGTTCTTGGGCTCCCGCCGTCAAAAGCCTCCACCTCGAGATAGTGCGCAGAGTGAAAGAGACCATGGATTCGCAGGAGCTCTGAAGAGTCGCACAGAAGAAGCCAGGGACCTCGTGAAAAAAACGCGGAAATCCGACAAGACACATTGGCACTCATGGCGGTTTCGAGGGATCTAGACATCCATTAGGAATGCTGGGGCGAGAGGAGCGGTCAGGAAAAGCCGATCGTGGGGGACTTCTGACTTCTAGACTGCATGTCTTGGCCGACCCCTAAGATCGAAACCGTAGGTCTTTTCCTGTCTGCGATTGCTGGAGGCATGTTGGGAAGCCGTATTTCGTTCATAACGATGCTGCCTCTTACATGGTCTGCATGTTCACAGCCTGTTGTGGCCCAACCAGCACTTCACACTTAGCAGCCTACTAGGATTCGAGAGATCCGCGCCAAGCGACAACAACTGAACCGACTAGCTCAGCTCGGCGTAGCTCTGACTGCCAAGTGTTGATGTAGCCGTGATTGTCGATGTGCTAAAGCCGCTAAAGCCATGCACATCCGAGTCAAGGCTCGTTTCCGATTTGCACGGGTAACCTGCGATCTGCGATCATGTGCTTCCAATCGTGCAAGTCACGGAGACCCAGACAGCCGGAAAGGATGGACAGTTGCTCTTGGATGCTACAGCTGTTCTCACCCAACTGGTAACCTGCACTCTCTGCAGCCGTTTGGGTTGCAGGGAAACAAAGTTGCAAGGAGGCATTGTCCTTCTGTGTAGCAAGCGGCCATGATTCCCTGCGTGCGGTCCTTAGCAACTCCGCAGTTCTTGCCGTCTTCGAGTTTTGTTGGGGAAGGTGTCATCCGCGCGTCGAAAGCTGCCCCTCGGAGTCAAAGTGGGTTTCGATGCCATCGGAGCTGTTCGGGCTTTGCTTGAAGTCTCGAAGTTCGGACCGAGGTTGAGGCTTGTCATATCGCTCGGAATCTGGTGCTTCTTGGACCAGTGCGGACGCAACTTCGTGCTAAACGGCTGGTGCAAGCCGACTGGACATGCTTTCCGGAAGACTGTCATCTTGCTGCACCTAAACCCTACAGTCCTAAATCCCACATCGCCGTCTCTTTCCTTCGTACACGTTGAATCCACGAGGCCATGATTGGTTCGCAGCAGCCGACTCTCTTTGTCACCGCCCCGCCTGAGGTGGAACAGTCCGTGGGCAAAATGTCGACATATCTGCAAAAGCTGCCCATCTTGATATTGATACATATATATATATACACACACACCCATACGTAACGTACGTGCGTACATAGATACACACCCCTAAATGTGTAAAGAAATTCGCAAAGCACTATGTGCAGAAGTTTGCATCTGTAGGCTTCGTGATGCCAGGGCACCCTGAGACTTCGCGCCTTTGGCATGACGGAGATATCATCGGAGACCCTCGTTCAGTTCCTTGGAGTCAACTCGATCCTTGCTTACCAAAGGCCTTAAGCCCTAGACCCCACCACCCGAGACCCTAAGACCCTAAACCCTCTAAAGAAAAACGACACTCAACACTAAACCTTTAAACAAAAAACACTCTAGCCCCTCCAGTAGCTGGGCGATCATGCCTTTGAAGCTTGATTTGGATCATGGGCCAGTGACTTCGGGTGTCGAATATCTATGCACCGTAGCCCGCTTTCACTGATGACATGAGTGTTCCTAGAGTGGATTCCGAGTGTGCCCAGGTTCGTCAACACAATCCTGGCCATAGCGCCGGCAGTGGCGTGCAGCTTCTTTCTGCGTGTAGGCCTAAACCCTAAACCCTAAACCCTAAACCCTAAACCCTAAACCCTAAACCCTAAACCCTAAACCCTAAGCCCTAAACCCCAAATCCCGCACAAGACTCAGGGTTTTGCCAGAGAAGCTCTGAGGTTTCACGGCTTGGGGCTTTTTGTGCCGGATGGCTTAGGGTTTAGGTGTTCTTGTTAGGGCTTGGGCTTGGGCCCCAAAGCACAAGACTGAAGCCTTGCCTTCAGGGCTTGGCTTGTGTAGAAGCTCTCAGAGGGCCCTAGTCAACTCAAGCCTTTATCCTTCTGAGTCCCCTGAACCTAAACCCCAAACCCCCAACCCTAAACCCTGAAACCCCAAACTGCCGAGAGCGCCGCTGACCTTTTGATTGGTGCTCGAGTCTCCCACCGAGGCCCCGTCTCGACAGAAGGGTGAGGGGGGGTAAAGCCTCCCGGTAGCCGGGGACGGAAATGAGTCGTACGCCTCATACAACACAAGCGTCAGCCTGTTACAATGAGGACCCCAATCCCTCACAGTTAATGTGTTTTTGATTTTTGGGTCTGGCGCAGGGGGTTCCTCCAAGGGGGTCTGGGGCCCTGCCCCTGCCCCTCCCCTGCCCTTGCCCTGCCCTGCCCTGCTGACAGGGTTTTGTTGGAAACCCTTGCTTCTCTGCAACCCCACACCAATCCATCTCAGCTGTGGTTTGCTTCGAATTGTGATCATGTTAAGCAGAGCTGCGAAGGGAAGCGGACAGCAAGAAAGCCGCCCTTGAGGGGGGTTTGGGGGGTGAACCCTAAACCCTATAATACATGCTGACGCAAGCGTGCGATAGCTGGGTGCGCCCCTGTTCCGAAAGTAAAAAGCGCACCCACCGCAAACCAAACCCTAAACCCTAAAACCTAAACTCCAAATCGCAACTACGCCTCCGCAGGGAAAGCGGGCTTGGACAGCTCCGAAGGCAATTTTCTGGGTTTCAAGGAGCTCATCTGCCAGAGCCAGGGAAGGTTCTCAGTAGGTTCTTAGTGTCTGGGTATCCGGGTTTAGGGTTGAGGGGTTCAGGGTTCAGTTTCCACAGCAATTTCGGCCCTGCGGCTTGTTGTGGTGGTGCTAGCAGTCGGAGTCGTCGTTGTCACCACAGTCAGTCGCAGTCGTAGTGTAGGCGTAGACGCAGGTGAAGTCGTGGTTGGTAGGATCCGCGTGATTATCACCAATAGTAGAAGAACGGTTGACACCACGTTTCTAGAACTTTGGTTCCAGCCGAGCCATCACTCTTGCTGCTGGTGTTGTTCTCAGCTTCTCCGGTTGGTGGTGTAGATTGATTTCAGGAGTGGCAGACTGCGAAAGAGAGCTCTCGAAGCGTCGACATCGGGAGGGTCCTGACAAGTGTGGACCTGCTCCGTGAGTATCATCCCAAGCTGAGGGTTTCGAAGATTGGGGTTTAGAGTTTAGAGGGGCTGTTCTGCGTTGTGGGCAACACCGGTGGTGGGAAACATGAAGCTTCTACTCTGGCCGGCACCTGCAAGTTTGACGGATGTTTCCAGCACTTGTGACATGCTGACCACTGTCACTCAGGCGGTTCTCATTTCGGCCATCATCGCTTTTTGTTGCGTCATGATTTGTTATCACTGTTCGTCTTCGCCAGCTGTCCGCAGCCCTGAACCTCTGCAAACCTCTGCCTGCGCGTGAGGTTGCAGGGACCGCTGCTGCTGTTCAACCTCGTTTCTGCCGTGGCTTGCTTTGGGCAAGGTCCGCTGGTGAGCAGAGCAGTCCAAGACAGACCCTTAAACAAATTAAACCCGAGTTCTTGTGGCTTAGGGCTCGCGCTCAAGGACCTGTGGACTTAACATTTCCTACCATGCCCTTCATCATCGGCTTCCTCACGTTGAGCTTGCTCCTGGCGTCGCAAGCTCAGCGGTCTCAGAGCAAGTGGCAGGGCGTAATATAGGGGCCTAAGTAATTACCAATATTGCGTTGGGCGATCCTTGTTATGTTCATAGTATATGGGCCCCAAAACCCTATTCTAATTATCAAGGCCCCTGCATTAGGGGCATCTTTGGCGATGCCAATGGCTGATGCTGCCAGGTTCCGGCTGACGGGTGCGCAGTCCCGTGCATCTCGGGCCTATGATCTCTGGGACGACGTCTTGAGCATCTGCAGGACGAGGGCATCCGCTCTGTCAAGAGCTGTTTCCGGAGTCCAAAGATGTCGGAAGTGTTCCGGCAGAGGGAGGGAAAAGAGCTTGAGAGTAGCTTGAGCCTTCCGTGCGCGAGACCGGTGTGCTCCTCAGGAGCCTGCTGCAGTTCCGGGACAGCCTGCGGCGCTGCTCGAGCAGCACCACAGGAGTTATGCTTCCTCTGCTCGTCCGCTCTGTACGGCAGCTTTGTGAGCTCAGGCGACCACTTCATGGAGCTCGCCCGTTGGATCCCAGCGTTCCTGGGGTGCAGACGTCGCATGCAGGTGTGGCTTGTGATCACCCTTGTACGACTGCAGGTTCCCCGCAGCTCTGCTGTGCCACGTGAACTCCGGGCTGGACTTGAGGACCCAGCTGCGGCAGTCCCGGGGTCCGGATCATGAGGCGCACGAGGCACCACGGGCACCACGGGCACCGCTGTCCGTATCCGGGCAGCGACGACGGAGACTATATGGGTGGTTGTCAATATTAGGGTCCCTTGCTGGGTCCTTATTATAATACGGCACCTAATATTAGTTAGCATATACCATTTTCATTTTCTAACCATGCACCACCCCCTAGCACCCAAACCATAACAACCTATACCTCAACCCTAACACCACCCAAGACCCATAGGTAGAACCCTAGGAAAGACCCACCTGAAGACCCAAAACCAGAACAACCTATACCTCAACCCTAAACTCACCGAAATACCCATACTAAGACCCACATGATAGAACCACTAAAAGACTCATACACCACCACATAGAAAAAACCCAACCTCAACCCCATAGACCCGCACCCCCCATAGAAAAACCCATAACACCCAACCCGAAATCCCTAACCCGAGAAAATGGACATGGTATTCTCTAATTAAATATTTATAATAGGAATAAGGTTTAGGATTCAGGTCGTATCGACTAGAACGATAATCAGGATAGCACAGCGTTAGCCACTTGTCTAGATTGCTGTCTTTCAGCTTCAACTGAGTTCTCCCTGCGGCATTGTTCCCTGCCTACATGTCTCAATGGCCATGAAATCTGGCCTGGCACTTGCCACACTCTGGACATGTCAGTTGTTTCGTGCAATCCGTCCTGGCTCCGGGTGGATTCCCGTGCTCGGTCATTCACGCTTCGCGCGGCCACGGCTTCAACATGTCGGGTGCTTGTCCAGCTATATGCACAAATCGACTCGCACGTCCACATTCTCACCACGTTCCGGACATGTTCAAGTTTCCAGCAATTGTATAGTGAGGAAGAATAGCCTGTCAGCCTGCGGTGCGCTCAGCAAACATGCGTGGCAATATTTGCCACCATACTTCGGACCAATTTGTCCAGTTTCAGCAGGCTGTCAGTATACTTGTGCAGTGCGGGCAGATGGTCGGCTCGTCTGCTTTGGAGACAACGAACGTGGGCAATGCAACGTGCCAGCAGATTTGGGACCAGTTTTGGCAGTCTCAGCGGGAGTTCTTCATACTTGTGCAGTGCGGGCAGATGGTCGGCTCGTCTGCTTTGGTGGACGCAATGGGGCATGCGACATGCCAGGACCGTTTTTGGCAGTCTCAGCGGGAGGTCTTCACACTTGTGCAGTGCGGGCAGATGGTCGGCTCGTCTGCTTTGGAGAAAACGCTTGTGGGCAATGCGACGTGCCAGCAGATTTGGGACCAGTTTTGGCAGTCTCAGCGGGAGTTTCTCATACTTGTGCAGTGCGGGCAGATGGTCGGCTCGTCTGCTTTGGAGAAAACGCTTGTGGGCAATGCGACGTGCCAGCAGATTTGGGACCAGTTTTGGCAGTCTCAGCGGGAGTTTCTCATACTTGTGCAGTGCGGGCAGATGGTCGGCTCGTCTGCTTTGGAGAAAACGCTTGTGGGCAATGCGACGTGCCAGCAGATTTGGGACCAGTTTTGGCAGTCTCAGCGGGAGTTTCTCATACTTGTGCAGTGCGGGCAGATGGTCGGCTCGTCTGCTTTGGAGAAAACGCTTGTGGGCAATGCGACGTGCCAGCAGATTTGGGACCAGTTTTGGCAGTCTCAGCGGGAGTTTCTCATACTTGTGCAGTGCGGGCAGATGGTCGGCTCGTCTGCTTTGGAGAAAACGCTTGTGGGCAATGCGACGTGCCAGCAGATTTGGGACCAGTTTTGGCAGTCTCAGCGGGAGTTTCTCATACTTGTGCAGTGCGGGCAGATGGTCGGCTCGTCTGCTTTGGAGGCAACGCACGTGGGCAATGCGACGTGCCAACAGACTTGGGACCAGCTTTGGCAGTCTCAGCGGGATTTCGTCATACTTGTGCAGTGCGGGCAGATGGTCGGCTCGTCTGCTTTGGAGGCAACGATGATGGCCAATGCGACGTGCCAGGAGATGTTGAGCAGGTTTAGTTGGTTATTGTTCTACTTGTGCTGTGCAACATGGGCAGATGCTCATAAGAAGTGTGATGTGCCCAACGCTGATCATGCAGAAAAGCACCAGAGAGTGCAAGCCCTCAAACTTTTAACAATTCAAACCACAAACACTGTCTATTATTGCCCTCAACTCTATAATAATTTTGCCCTAACTTATTTTCAATACTTCCTATGGTATAGATATTTTGACTATAATTGCTCACTCTTTCTTTTTCATTTGGTTTTCGCTTCCTAAATATCTTAACTTCATCGCCTACATCTAGTTCGGGATATACGCGGTTCTTTTTGCCCTTCATCGTTAAATTTAATTTCACTTTGAATTGATCACTGGGCTTTCGGGCTTCTTTTGGCGTAAATCCCGTGGCCGAGTGCTTCATTTGATTATTATAGGTTACTAATATTTCTAATATGTAGTCTGGCCATTGGATGTTCTGTTTTCCTTTTTTCTCATCTGCTTCAACTCTCCTATACAACATATCTTTAAAAGTTCTGATGGCTCTTTCGCTAAAATTTGGGTGTGCCCTCGTTCTATGATGTTCTATGTTCTCATCCTTCAAATACTTTTGTATTGCCTCCTTGTTTAATGCGCCTTCATCGTCTGTATAAATTATTTGTGGTTTCTTGCCCATCTTGTTTAAACACTCAATCATTCCACTCGCCACGTCTCCTTCTTGTTTGCTCTTTATCGGCACTACATACATGAATTTATCAAAAACATGAATCATCAAAACACCTACCCTAAACTTTTGTTCATCCATATCGTTTATAAAAAACAAATCCATCTGATACTCGTATGCGGAATGCGGGGCGATAAAACTGTTTTGTCCTACCTGCTTTCTTTTTTGTTCAACATTCTTTCTAAAAAACTCGTTAATATCGCCCATTGTTATAGTTTTGTCCTTCTCCCGTGCTTCTGCTAATGTTCTGGATTTACTGCCAAACCCCGCTCTATCAAAATATACATCATTAATAATTTTCTGTTTCTCACTCATATAAATAAGTAACAAAAAATAATGATTTAATATAATTAATTAAATCATCATTTTATATCACATTGGGCATAATGACTTTGTATTCATTCATATCGTATTTGGGCGCTCCGCGCTTCTTTCCGCTAGGTTTCTTATCAGCAATGATTTCGTTAATTTGTGTGGGCGTCAAATCTTCTTCACTTAAACTATTTTCTGCTATGTATTCCTTAAGTTTCTTCTTTTGGTTGTGCCTTAAACTTGCTTCGCGCTTCTTCATCATAAATTGCTCGTCTTCTTTCCTCTTATTATAGTAAAGCCTCTGATACAAAGCCAGTTGTTGCTTAATCTCGTCCATTGTCATATCCTCGGGACTTTTAAAATGTGTCATATTACTATACTATATATTTATACTATTTCTTTAAATAAGTTTCTAAATATATTACGAAAATCTTTAGAAAAAACATTTAAAAATAAATTCAATTTATATTGTAATTATATTGTATATGAGCAAAAATATTAAGCGTAACACGAGAGCACTACAAACAACCTACGACAACTACAAGAATCGTTTAACACAAGGCACCAGAGAAAAAATACAAAATCTAATTAACTTTTATGAAGACCGTAAAATAGCGCAATTCACCACCGCGGACAATTTAATCAGACAGTTTATAACAGCAAAAACCGACAAACAAAAAGCGAAAGCAAACACAGCATACGACAAAATCCACGACAAACACCACGACAAAGAACCACTAGGACGACGAATGCGGGAAGCAAAGAAGGAAAACAAAAGACGAAACACCACCAGTTTCTACTCTATAGATGTAATGTTTTATAAGCTTAAGTTAGAAAAAGATGATGCCATTAAAACCGCCTTCAAGGACTCAAAAGGCCGGCCGTTAATCTATTTCTGGAGAGAACCCAAAACAGCAAATGCAAAAACAACAAAATACATAGAGGACTTGGTGGGAAAGCGTGTTTTTCGGTATGAGAAGGAAACTAAAGCTACATTCAATAAGTTAATGGATACACTCAACACAGACCCAGTTTTAGAAGACGATTTGTTTCACACAGAGCAGTATATGGAATGTATCCAAATTAAGAGCCTTGAGCGGGTAGATGGCGATACAGATTTTAAGCCAGAAGCAGAGAAACTAACAAATACCGCTAATTTAAGTATGTATAACATCTACATTCAAACGCCTTTAGACCCCGAGTTTGAAACCTTTAAGGAAGCGATAAATGTAAAGCATTACAAAGAAAACGAGTGCTGGTTTAACACCATAACCGATTGGTATAAGGATACGCTAATGGGCGAAAAAAGACGAGAGAAGATCAGATTAACAAAAGAAAATATGTTAAGACTGATGAATAAGACCGAAGAGGATTTCAAAACCAACGGGGCATCAATACAGGATATGGTGCCGGTGTTTGAACACTACGGTATTCAAGTAAGGATATTCAATTCCTTCATAAAGCCCATTTTCAAATACTCACCTACCAAATACAACCACCATATACCAACATTATATGCCCTAGTTAAAAACAACCACATCTACACAGCAAACGACAACCTACAGATGTTAAGGCAGATGGTGGCAATCCGTGAAAATCAAGATGTATCGGTTAAGGCTTCCCCAGATTATCATATTAACGAAAATGACGAACCCACTGAATGTAAAATGATACATTCCTTAAATGACCTTAAGAAATTCAGAGAGAAAGACAATTATACATTAATATACGATGGTAATGATTTAACCCATTTGTTTTATGAAAGCAAGATGGCGGGCTATGAGCCACAAGTGAGATTTACTGGTTGTATCGTTTCCGATTTGTATTTCAAATTCTACATTAAAAAGAAGAGCATAAGATACAGGATTAAAACACAAAATCTAGTGACGAGCTCAGTGGATGGAACTATAACCGTAAGGACGGAACAGATTTATAACAATATGTCTAAAGCAATGTATGAATTCAACAAGGCATTATTTAATCCCTTACATAAGTCCTATTACAACGAAACCGATATACAAATTCTTAAGGAATGCCGAACAATCCCGCTGGTGGGAGAACTAAATAAATTCTACAAGGTGTTAAACCAAAAAACCGAGAAATACGACAAATACGGGTTTATGCCTGAAACTGCCACCGAAATAGATGTAAGAAAAGCTTATACCCACGCCTTCAACCAAATTACCGAGATTCCCGTCTTTAACCAGTTTGATATATGGAAGCATTTCAATTACAAAACCCACGATTATAGCAAGTTTCACGAGCTGACTTTGTTTTTAGTGAAACCTAAAGAACAAGCGCTATTTTTTAATAAGGCACATTGTTTAGTATATGGTAAGTTTTTAAAGCACTACGCCGATAAATGCGAAATCCTACATTACAAAGAGCCTTCTAGAGTATATAAGGTGAATTATACGAAACTTATCAAACAGTTATGGGCAACCGAAATATCAGACCACTTCCCAGAAGATGCTAAAATCAAGAAGCTTATAGCTAATGTAAATTTTGGATTGCTAGAGAAGGGCACGAACAAATCTTCTAAAAGTTTTGCCTTTGACGGCTTAAGGGAGGCATTATACTACCAGCAAGAAGTGGGAGGAAAGATTAATAAAATCACCGGATACGACGAAGACGACAAGGAATTGGACAGAAAATATTACTGCTTAACGGTGACCGATAGAGTGGCATTAAGAAACGGATATACTTACATAAAGGAGTTACTTCTACAAATCCATAACCATAAAATACAAGAGGATTATAATAAATTCATAAATAACGGCGTTGATGTATGGAGTGTTAAAACAGATGCCTTTGTAATTAGGCATGAGCACTTAAGCAAGGCAAAGAAAGCAATAGCATTTAACGGTAACATCGGAGGATGGCGACACGAAAAAGGTAAATCTATAATCCCACCGTCAGAGCAACACAAAATGAAAGAAAACATATTAACAACTATACCACAATATACCAACGAAACACTAGAAATTAAAGACGAGTGGGACACCGAAAGCATAGCGAAACAAATAACACAACATAGCCCACTGGTTATAAGAAGTAAATACGCTGGTGGTGGTAAGTCGCATATAGCAAAGTATTTCAGCAAGTTAGGTTATAAAACATTGTTTGTAGTTCCGCAGAACAGCTTATCGCAAAATATAGACGATGAAGCCATTACAACTAACAAGTTTTTCGCAATACCTGTTGGTGATGGGGAGAAACTGCCAGAGTTTGACCATAGCAAATTTAGCTGTATAGTGTTTGATGAGATTTATATGAACAGTTTATATATCTTAAATAGAATACGGGAATTCGCGAAGCAACGCCCCGATAAGATTATCATAGGAGCGGGAGACGTTAAGCAACTGCCACCGATTGAAGACCTAACCAATACCAGAAAGCCCGATGAATACGCCGACGACTGTATCAACCAAATATTTAAATACAATATGATGCTTAAGATTTGTAAGAGGTTAGGGGCTAAAGATGACCCAAAAGCAAACGAGAACCGCAACACCTTAAACCGCATGTATGACGACATGTGGATAAAACGCATTCCTATAACCGAATTTGTAAGGAAATATTTTAAAACGACTGCTGACCTAATGGCATCCGAGAAGAACATAGCATATACCAACATAAGATGTAAATATGTATCTATCTACATAAGAAGCAACCTAGGTAAAACTGATAAATACGAAGTAGGGGAAGCGCGTATATGTAGGAAGTATAAGAAGGTTGGAAGTATTAAGTTTAATGTTAATTATCGGTTTAAAATCGTTAATATATCAGGCAATGTAGTTACGTTAGAGAACATAAAATCAAAAGATAGATACACCACCGACATTTACACTTTAGATAATAATTTTAGATACGACTACTGCGCCACTTGCCATTCCGCACAAGGGGCATCAATCAAAGGTAAAATCACTATCCACGAGTGGGAGAAGTCATATTTAGTAAGCCGCGAGTGGATATGGTGCGCCTTAACGAGAAGCACTGATTTTAATGATGTTTTGTTTTATGAAGGTGCTACTAACAACGGAGAGCTAAACGAAGAAAATCTACACCGATACTTAGCAAATAAAATTAAGAATTATAAGTTACAAGATGAAGCAAAGAATAGAAAGATTGATGAGACAAAGTTTGTTGATACCGAATGGTTTATGAAGGGGTTAAACGGAAATTGTCAGAACTGCGGTTGTCGCTTTGAGTTTGATATAAGTAACAGATACTTAACGAATAATATAACTGCTCAGAGACTAAACAACGAAGTCCCGCATTATAAAGACAACTGCGAGGCTTGGTGTAAGTTATGTAATTGCTCGGCAAAATAATTATTAAAAAAAGTTTTTTTTTCATAATTATTTGTTTTTATTGGTTAAAACCATAATCTATTGTTGATGCTACACTTGTTGACCTACTTAATATTGTTGATGGCCTAGCACTGTTGCTACTTCTTCTGGAACTTTGAACGCTTTGAGGTGGCGAACTTCTTACACTTCGTGGTCTTGAACTTTGAACGCTTTCAGGTGGTGTTACGGTTGGATAAACTGGTAGTGCTGGGTTACTTGAACGTCTTGATGATGAAGATGAACTACTGGACTGTGGGGGAGTTGGATTATTTTTATTACTTGCTTGTGCTTCTTCAATTTCTTCCTCTTCTTCTTCATCTTCATTAGCACTACCACCAAAACCGAAGAAGTTTGCTACTCTCCTTAGGTCTTCCATCATTTGACTAGGTCTAGGTTCTGAAGTATGGGATGATTTGGAAGTGCTACGACTGATATTATTAGGTAATCCACTTGGCATTGAACTGGGTTCTGACGGTTCCGATGGCGATGAGATGCTGTTCTGTTTCAACATATACCTAAATGTTTGTGTCATCTTATCCCGCCTGTCTTTCAATAATGTTTGATAATCTTTAATTTCACTATCAAATATCCACCCTATACCTTCAAAATCTGGATAATCTGCCAAAGCTCCCTTTTCTGCTGTTGTTATACCATTTTCTCGTAAATCTTCAACTTCATAACCTGTAGTATCTAAGAATGGGTTATACATACCTTTAATATAAACATCATCATCGGATGCTCTCCTTTTCCTTTTTGGTAGTTTATCTTTATATAAATTTAGTCCTTTATACATATATTATAAGATAAGAAAATTAAGTTCCTGTCATCGCACCTATTGCTCCTTTTACTACTCCCTTTCCTACTTCCTGTAATCCTGCCGAAAGCGCACTTGATGCCGCCGACCCCGCGCTCGCTAGGAATTGACGAACCACTCCTCCTCCTCGTCTTTTCTTCATATCTTTCCACTCTTTAGTTTTGCGCTTTATCTTTTGTTGGTTTGCCATTGTTTGCCACTCGCCACTGTTCATATGCCCTTGAATAATACCTGATAAATACACTTTCTGTCTCATATCGTTAGGTTCATCTTCAACTCCTTGAATAACATCAGGCGTTAATAAATCACGATAAAACAACTGAAATAATATACCATCAACGGTAATTCTATCATCTGTTAAAATACTTTGAGCATTATTATTAAAACTGAATACGCCACGCTCATGTGCGGTTAATCCTTCATATTCATCGTCTGGTATTAATTCTTCTGTTGATAAATCATCTTCTTCTGGCGGTGTTTCTAGTCGTGGCATATCTAATAAACCTGTAAATCCACGATTTAACATGTTATGAGTAAGTGTATCGTTTAACCTATTTATTTCTTGACTATGACGCTGTCCCACCTCTTGTTGCCGTTGCCCTGTTTGTCTTTGTCGTTGTTCTTGTTCTCTTTCTAGGTGTGTTCTAAAATCTACATCCGTTGTGGTGTAACCATTCCCGAGTCACCCTGAACTGTTTCAATGGGTGTAGCATTTCCTGAATTGTCGCGGTGTCGCTTTACATGAAAAGTTTGTCCGTTTTGTTGCGACTGTCGTTGTAGCATCATCTGACGCATTTGTCTATCCATTATTCGGTTTTGTTGTTCCTTTAATAATTCAACATGGTCGGCACCATCAAAGAAACTACCCTGCGGGGAATTTCTAAATTGCGTTGCCGTTCGGTCTGGGAATGGTCTTAATAGTTTTTGGTCTTCACTGATTAAACCTAAAATCTCGTTGAATGTTGGTTTTCGCTTCAATCCGTATTTCTGATAAGGGTTTATTAGTTCAAACCTTGCTGTTTTAGTTGTCATTAGTTTATATAATTATATTTAGATCAAAATATTATACAACAGTTAATTTTTTAAGTTCTTCAATGCGCTTTCTCATATGCTCTATACTTGAATGTGGTAAATTGGGTCTATGTAGTTCATTCATTAAACGGTCTAGCTCTTGTTGATAATTCCGTCTTTTGTTACTTTCTAAGAGTTCATTTCGCTTTAACAAACTGCCTTGATATGCCTCCCGTAATTTAATATGGTCTCTTAGATGCTCTAAATATCGTGTGTCTTGTAATTCAAAGGGACTATATTGTTTAGTTGATGTGCTTATCTTAAACCCTTTAACCTCATCGGGGTGTTGCTTCTTGATTAACTTTTTATTATACTTCCTAGAAAACATTATATATTACTTTAGATTTTATTATTATCGCCTTTTACTTCTTAATCCTCCTAAAAACATGCTCTGCGTTAAGGCATTTGCCTTCTCTCTTCTTTTGTTCATATACTCTTGTTGTATTAATAAATAATTTTCATTAATGATTTGTTGAGGCGTTTTAATAACTGGTGGTGGTTCTGGTGCCCTTACTTGTTGTTTTACCTGTTGAAAATACACTGGTTCTTCATTTGTTATAACTTCATTAGTTGTAGGTGGTGGTTGTATTGCTACTGCCTTTGGTTTTGCTTTTACTTTAGGTTTTGGCTTTATTGCTGTATCTTCTAGTTTGGAGCATTTGTGTGAGTATCTTAAAGTCTTTAATGTTACATTTGCCCCACAGTCTTTACAATTAACCTTTTTGTTTTTCATCCTGTCCGTTTTGTTTTTAAACTCTTGTTCTGGTTCTTTGGGTGCCTCTTCCTTAACATCAACTGCTTTAACCTTTGGTTCAGTGACTGCTTCAATCTTGGTCTCTGGAGGTATTTCGGGTGCTTCTTCATTTACCATATTGGTGACTTCTTCATTTATAACAACTTCATCGCTCATCTTATATATTATTCTATATTATTTCTATTTTTAATGAAATGGAAATAAAATAGATACTTAAAGATACTGCTTATATTGTTACCTTATTTAATTTATAGATTTACAAAGAGGAGACTAAAACTTATTGGAGTATTATGAAAGTCTATTGTTTTGCCCCTCGCATCGGTTATTCTAAATCGTAAGCGCTTAAAACTTCTGTTGCTAACATCTATAAAATCGTTCATCAAAGGAGGCGAACTTGAAACCGTAACACCTCCTACATTATACATCATGTTTATTTTCCTTATTATAGCATTTGAAAAACTATTAGGCGCCGAATAGTGGTAGTCGCTTAACTCGCTACAAATGATATAAACCGAGTTAAAAGGGTTGAGATTAAATAAACCACTTGTCCATGATGTGTTGGTCTTGGCTTTAATTTCATAGTTGCCTATTAGTTTGTTAATACTCATCGGGTCATCAATTATATAAGACGGGTCACTTGGTGTTGTATTGTGCCATAGCATCCTTTGTAGTTCTTCATCAGTAGGAATTTTAAAACTGAAGGTATTAAGTGTTATTGTGATTGTTGTGCTTCTTTGGTCACTGTCATAAGACGAAGTAAATAAGTCTGCTTGAATGTCACTATTTAAGGCATTCAGTTGAGTAATAATATTTGCGATTAATTGAGAGGCAAAGAAGACTTGATTTTTAACGTCAATCTTACAAAACCTTTCAACTTCACCAGTGCTAGTTTTATACAATATTAAATAAAAGTATTGATAAAAACCTTCCGGAGTAGTGTAATAACTTTGGGGTATTACTTCATCTGTTACATACATAACGGTATTTGGAAATGTTTCTAAGTTTTCATTTAGTTCAATTATAGAATCACTACTGCTACTGCTTTGAGGCAGTCTTTCGCCACTATCAACAAACACTTTTGAATAAGTCAATTTACGATTTGAAAGCATTATTAATTAACGTTAGAAATTTATATAATTAATATTATAATTAATGGCAGGTGTTAATGTCGGCGTGAGAGTAGCAGAAATATTAAGAGGGTTACAAACAGCAAGAGCAGGTGGCGTAGTAACAAGAGAGGCAACTATGGAACAACAAGCGTTAAGAGGTTTTCAAGACGGACGAGGTGGCATAACAAACATTCTAGAAGATGCTTTACAAGGACGAGGGAGAATTAATAATTTAAACACAGGAGCGGGAAAGTATTTAGCGTCAGAGGCGGGTAAGGATATGGAGAGAGCAAGGCATGAAAGAAGGGAAAGAGAGGAAGAAGCAAATAAAGAATTAACACGAGAAGAGTTAAGAAAGAAGAGACTATTAACTAGAGCAGAGGATTTTAACAATCATTTTAACAAATCAGTGGCACGATACGACCCTAAATACAGAGAAGTCGTTAATGTAGAAAATAAAAACAGCATTGACGACGTTAAGGGGTTACAAACTGCCTACGCTAGAAACACAGGATTATTCAAACAGGGTAACACGCTATATATTTCAGGCACGGGTGGTAAAACAGGATTTGGTTCTAAAGTAAATGATGTTTTCAGTGATATATTTTTAATACCTACACATAATGTTCAAATGTCGGAGAAATATAAAGATGTAATGGCAGAGTTGGAGAAAAACCCAGACGTTATTCGTTTGGTGGGACATAGTCTAGGTAGTTCCGTTCTTCAAGAAATAAACAATAGAAGTAATCAAAAATATGTAACAACGACTTATAACGCCCCTTTTATTTCCTTTGGTAATCGTCAGAAAAACCCACACGCGTTAAGATTTTCAAACAAAGGGGATTTAATCAGTGCTTTGGATAGGAACGCAATCAAAGTTGAAACAGGAACAATAAATCCATCGGAGGCACATAAGTTTAAAAATATGACTACACAGGGTAGTTTTGAACAGGGAGTAGATGATAGCGCTCAAGTGGCAAGAAATATTCAAATACAAAATTGGAATAAATAGTAATTATCTTTGATACATATATGACATATTTTACTCAAGATTTTGTAAATGAACTTAAGACCTTTCTAAAATATCAAGACGGGGAAAGAGACCCCTTATATTGGAGGCAACTAGATAGTGAAGAACTACCATTAAAAGCAATACAACAAGTATTTAACGCTCAATACTGTAACAATTGTAATAAATGGAATTACAAGGAACATTTCAAGATTTATCCAGAAAATGCGGAGGGCGACTGTAGTAAAGGCATATCTTCTTATTGCTTAAAATGTAATTTGGAAATAAATAAGTCTTATACTTATGAAACCAACAGAATGGAGATTTATAGACGACTTCAAACAGATAAAACTTATAAAGTCAAGCCCAATGTGTTAAAACGCTACAACATTGAATACGATGATTTTACAAGAACTTATGCTCTATTTAATTAGATGAACTCATAAGAAAAAGTTTTGAACTTATATTCAAGACCGTTAGTATCATAATATGTCCAGTTACTAACATCTTCATCAGTCATTGTTTTATAAGACCTTAACCGAAACTCATCATTTTTATCACCTTCTAAACGTATAATTTCTTTGTATATCACGTTTTTAGGTAGAATGTTAGCAATAGCATTACTAAAAACGAGGTTTTCGGTGTCAAATTCAATATCTAGTTTTACCTTCTTATATAGCATTCTCTTTTTACAATGACCAGCGTTTTCATAACAATATAAAAAATGACCTAAGACCCATTCAAAATATATTGGTATTATCACTCCTAATGTTGCTACGACAAATAATGGTTCCATTATTATATAAAGTATTATATACTTAAATAATGATTAAAAGTTCTTATAAACCATATAAAGAGTTAATACTAAACGGGAAGGCAAATAAGTTAAATAACATAATACAAAGGGATATTAACAAAAAAGATTATAATATGATTAAGGACATGCTAGAAGAAAAGCAAGAAATAATTATAAAAAATAATGATATTAAAACTAAAAAGATTTTGCCACCAGTTGAAACTGATAAAAAGAAATTTAGAAAATATTAAAATCTAGTCTAGTTTATATAATAATGGATAATTTAGTAGCAGAAGCAAGTGATGTTATGAGTCCTGCGTTAGACTTTGGATTACCTAAAACAGCTCAATACGCCGTAGATCGCCGATTTGTAAATTATTTTCCTAGCGGTAGCAACGTTTATAAAAGTGACGGAAGCGGAAATTTAAATATTAGGTTTTACGTTACAGGTGAAGACGGGACTTATTTAGATTTATCTAGTATCCGTTTATTTGCTAACTTAAAGAATAATGATGTAGAAAGTCATTTCTTGCGACCCCTATCTGGTCTTCACGGTTTCTTCAGTCGTTATAGATGTACAGTAGGCGGCCAATTAGTTCAAGATGTCGATCAGTACGGTAGACATTGTGAGTTATACAACTCGTTTAAATCTGCCGATGCTAGACACTCTGATGATATTGAAAGCGCCGCTAATCCTCGTTGGGATGATGACTGGCGTCATAAATACGCTAATGGTTTGGAACAATTTGTAGGAATAGATTATGACCCTACTACAACTAATCCATCTACAAACACCACCGTAGAAACGGCGCCCACTGGAAACAAAAATTATCGTGACTTTAACGCTTTTGGCGATATTGGAAATAGATACACTCGTCATTCTATGTCGGGAATTCGTGGTGGCGAATATGTAAGATTAGGGCATAAATTTAAATGCGGTTTCCTAGAAAGTAATTATTATCTTCCAGTTCGTTATGCTCCTTTAGGAATTGAAGTAACTTTAACATCAGACCCAGAAGCACCAATTATTAAACCAGTTGTAACAGCAGGTGATTACAGTGATAGTAAGGGGGATAGATACGGTCATTATTTCACAACCGGCGACACAAGCACATTATGGGAACTGAACTCGCTGATTGTAAGAGCAGAAGTAGTAACGCTAGACAGTCAAGTAAATAGTAATATTACCTCCCATCTTTTACAAGGTGGTTCATTGAAAATTGTCTATCCTATGTATCACACACTAAGTCAAACTTTTAGCACTGACGGAAACGAGATTAATATGAATGTTGTTAAATCAGCAAGTAAATTAAACGGTATGTTCATCACTTTATATAGACAACAGCGTGGAGCATCTTTAGGAACAGGAAACACGGCAGGAATGGAAAATGGTCAATACCTACCCGACAATTATGTTTATAAGCGTTGGAATTACTTTTACAATCCGATGATTAATGCTAGACTTAATGACCTAGGAGCAAATGCGACAGGAGCGGATAAAGGATATGGTTTCGCTAATAAGAATTTAAACATTTCGTGGCAGGTTCAAATACATAATAAAAAGTATCCAGAATTTGAAAGTCAAAGTTTATCTGAACATTGGTATTTCTTAAACCGTATGCTTTCATATATTAACCCAGACCAAGACGCATGTAGTATTACCTATGAACAGTATAGAAGCGATAAATTCATCATTGGTATTAATTTTGAAAAAATGAATGAGCAACATATGACAGGCGTAAATACGAAAATGTCAGGCTTATCTAATATAAAATTCAAGCCATTTAGAACATTAGCAGAAGAAGAAAAAATCCAAGACATTTTTTGCCACATAATCTCAGAGACTGTTCTGGAAATTAGAAGTGACGGAAGCGTTGTTTATGATTAACACTATTAAAAAATAGTAAATATTATTATTGAGTAATATTAAATATTATTGAGTAATAATATTTACTATTATCTAATCAATAATAATATTAACTATGTTAAATCAAACAATGAGTTTAGATGGGACAACAACTATTTATGCTAATGATTTTATAAAAGCCTATGAAACAGGAACATCAACTATTGAACAGGACTTCGCAACAAAAACAGAATTGACTAACTTAAACACAGCGAACGCAAACACGAAGCAACTAGAAAATTTCAATAATATCAATGCTATTAATACTGATTTAATTGAAAATTACCAAACAAACTTAACATTAAGTAGTAACTTTTATACTAAATCGGAGGTAGATACTACTTTTACAAATTATTATACACAAACCCAGATAGATACAAATTTATCATCAAATTTTCAAAACAATACGCAACTTCAAACAAACTATTATGATAAAGGTGAGGTAGATACATTGATAGCAGGAGCAGGTGGCGGGTGTGGATACACGGATACAGAAATTGATAATCTACTTGCCCTAAGAGTTCCAGTAAGTGACTTTACAAATAGATTTAGTTCCAATCCTATTATTGATTGTAGTGCTCCAACAGTTATTCATAGCGGATTAACATTAAATAATTCAACTATTAATATATCGCCAGTAGCAGGATTATTATTTAGTCATCAAGCAGGCGGAGGCGACAAAGTTTTAGCAGAATTTAAAAACGCTACTAGTTATATAACTTTACAGGGTGATAAAATATTTTGTAACAACACCAGCGACAACGCAATAAAACAATTAGATTTAACCAATAACAACGCAGGGTATAAAATGAGCGGGAAAATAGCAGTGCCCAGCGGTGGTATAGTAGTAGAAATTACAGCAGATGCTAATCTTTCATTTACAGTTAGAAATACCGATAATTACATTACTGTTAATAATGATAGTACAGACTGTTATAATTCAGTCGGTGACACAGGAAGGATTTTAAATTTAAATGCTAATGCTAATCAATATGTTAAATCGCATTCATTATTAGTAGATACAGGAGTAGAAACATTAACGGGCGGTTATACATTAGATGTTGTAGATAGTGCCATTGTTCGTCAGAATTTGAAAGTGGATGGTAATATAGATTTAACAAATGATTTAAATTTTGATGGTGAGAACGCTAATATTAATAATGCTAATCGACTAACGTTTTATAAAGCATCGACAGATGCCAGTAATGTTATGACAGTTGCTAATGATGGTGGGAAACTTCGTTTTCGTGCTTTTGGTATAGATGCTTATAATGCTAATGACACATCACAACAATTATTTTTAAACACAAATAATAGTAATGCGGTAAGATGTAATAAATTAGGAGTGGGTGGAAATGCTGGCGTTGATACACTAAATGTAAGTGGTGGCAATGCTTATTTTAATGCTACTTGTAGATATCAACAGGCATGTACATTTAATAACGATATATTAGTATGGAATAATAGTAAAATATACAGAAGAGCAGATGCCAATGATAGTTTAAATGTTATATCAAACGAAGAAATAAATTTTTCATTACAAGCGAACAGAGCAACTGACCCAACTACTGGGACTATTGCTTTACAATTGAATGATACTAACGGAATTACATTAAACAGAGCAGTAGTAAATAATTTAACATTTAATTCTATTGGTAATATTGTTGGTGAAGCAGATATTATTAGTTGGGGGCGTTTTATGTTTCAAAATAGTAGCGAATTAAAAGAAGTATTAGATACCCAATATAAATTATATATTAGAAATGGTGATACATTAGGAGAAATGAATTTAACAATAGGTTTAGAAAGTAGCACGCCAGAAATTCAATTAACCGATGGTAAAGTTAAAATAAACAACAATTTAGAAATAACACAAGAAACAATAATAGCAACTTACGAACAAATACAATTTTTAAATACTGATGCCAGTGGTGAATTTTTCTTTTATTTTGATAGTGTAGGAGCAGGCAGTGAAGTTTTAGAAATTACAGCGGGAGGCGTTTATGTCGATGGCACCTTTGGTTATTCATCGGATTTTACAATAAAAGAAAATATCAAAGAAATAAATAGCAAAAAGTGTTTTGATATAATTAAATATGTAAAACCGAAAACATTTAATTTTACACATTTAAACGAAGAAAAGAATAAAGTTAATCATATAGGATTTATAGCACAGGATTTTGAAAGGGTAATGCCGAAAGAATGGGAAGGCATCATAACAACCGACAAGAAAGGACATAAAAGACTAGATTATTGTAAAGCAGCAGTAATAACACATGGAGCACTACAACATTTGATGGGAGAATATGAAGAGTTAAAAGATTTGGTTAAAACAATGAAAAAAGAAATGGCAACAATGAAAGGAGAAATAACACGATTAAAGAAGAAAAATAAAGATGAGAGCGATTAAAAATGTATAATATAATATATGGTCGATTTCCACTCTGAGTATTCAACTTGTATGGAACTAATAAAGCAGAAGAGTAAAGAAGTATCAGAAACTGATATTTTGTTAAAAGCGATGAAAGACTTACTAAATAAACTAGAAGAGCAAGAAAAGAAAGTAGAAGCATTGAAAAAGAAGAAAGATAAATGCCCTTGCTTTAGATTTACTGACCTACATTGTTGTAGTTGTAGTTCCAGTTTATTTTAATGATAATTAATAATATCTTGTTATATTATTAATCATCTGAAACTTCAAAGCGTTGTTCAAAATTAATATAGAACATCTTATTAACATCCTTAGCGTTTGTGTTTATGTAGAAGAAAGAGTAGGGGGCATAATTCACCGCTTGTTGATACATCTGATACAGTGAGTTCTTATCCACTAACGCCGAGTTTTCATCTAAACAACTATTGACCTCATTCATATTCTTCAATCTGAAGATAAACAACGCCGAAGCGTTTAACCTAATTATTGGTGCTAATACATTGTATTTCTGTGTGGATAGAATACACGAGATGGCGTTGTGTCGTCCCCTAGTGAATAATCCATGTAATAAACTAGAGTATCTAACGAATTTGGGGTCGTCTGCGAAATCGTCAATAATGATAAGTATGCTAAATAAATCCTTTTGTTTGTTCTTCTTTTGAAAATCAATGACTTTATGCTGTGTTTCTATTATCTTCTTCAATGCTATTGGGTCATAGTCTTCAAAATACACCTGTTCCTTTTCAGTATCCACCTTCATAACATCGCTTATGTATTTCTTAACTGCCGTCCAAGTGTCATCTACATGAACACTAGGTGAAAATATGTATATCCTTTCAAATGAACCTCGGTATATTTTCAATATTAGATTTTGAATAAGCACCGTCTTTCCTCCAGTTGAAGAAGCGACGCATAGCATCCTAGCGGGTAAGTTAGGCATCATCTCATATTTACTATTTTTATATTTATAATCGGGTATGTCTATCGGTTCCACTTTTGGGATTGTTTCACTCATTATTACTAATTAGAAATTATATCATTTAAATATATAATGGATACAAAGTATGATACTTATATTGAAACCATAAATGGTTTAGAAGTAATAGAACAGCAGGTAATAAACGATAATAGAATTAAAAGATGTCGTGATTTATCACTAGAGTTTGTAAAGTCAGTTATTATTTGTTTGAAAAATAGTAAGAAATCAAAATAATAATATATGTCGGATAAAAGCGATGACAGTTACAAAAAGAAAGGCCTTTTCATCAATGCGAAAGGTTTTTCTTGTATCCCTTGTAAGTGTAAGCGCCAGTCGTATCATAAAGAAACTAAAACTGTGAAAGAAAACAATGTAATAACAACTAACATAGTAGAAGATAGGCATAATTTAAAGTTTGGCGGTAGGCACGTGTCGCCTGATGAGAACGGTATATTCAAAACCGAGAAGCAAATAGGAAGTGTTGAAATATGTGATACTGGATGGGGAACACAGCAGATTACTCCTCAAGAACTGGAACAAAAGATAGAAGTCACCGAAACGGACATTGATTATATTAAGAAAGAGATAGAACGGTTAGAGTTAGAGATTAATGAACTTAAATTTAAAATTAATAAGAAAATTGTTTAGTAAAATAAATATGGATTGTTTGTGTTTTAAGAAAGAGAAGAAAGAAAACAAAAGCGCTTGGTTAATTGAACGAAGAAAGATAAGAATGTATAACGCTAGGTTAAGTGCGACAATAGATGAACTAGAAGATTATCAGCATTTAAGTCAGTATAAGAAACGATTTAAATTGTTGTTTGAATTTTATGAATTACAAGAAATATTAAAATAAATACTTAAAATATTGTTTATTTATATATTTGACAGTTGTATAGTGCCATAAGCCCCAGACATCATTTCTTCATTCCCCGCGTGTTTCACTATACCATAAGCGTATCATAAGAGTGCGGTAATGGTTAATTAGTTTGGAGGTGTTCCCCCGCGCCCATTTGCCCGATGCTTTTAAATGTTCTAATATTAATTAAAATATTAGAAGATTTTTTCAGTCTAACCATGCCTAAAGACTAGACTTTTTAATATGTTAAGATGGAAAAACAAATGTGTAAATCGTGCTGTGCTACAAAAGATGACGAAGAGTTTGACGGCTTTAAGACATGTAATAGATGCCGAGAAGCGAAACGAAAATGTTACGGTAAAAACAAAAACGAGTATAACCAAGCGAGAAGAGAAGAGAGAGCAAAGGGGAGCCAATTATGCGAAGAATGCGGACACAAAATAAAACACGAAAATTGGGATGCCCATTTCCATTATGCGTTACATTCCGAACTCGGAACTAAATATATTGATGAAAGGTTATTTAACTAAATTAGGCAATTTAAGGAAAGGGGGCGAACTAAACGATGAAATACAAGCAGAGATTAAGGCGGAATACGAAAAGCAGAAAAGGGAAATACGCAAACGGTTAAACGAACAATTTCCTAATAAATTTGTTGATGATGAACCACATCCAGAACCCGAGAAACCGAAACCCGATATTGACGAAGTTTTCAACCACGTTCATCAGTTGCTATTTAACGACGAGCTTTTAGAAAATTACTTTATGTTATTTGGTAAGCATAAGGATAGGATAATCATCGAAATTCCAGTTGATAAGTCATAAGTATAATGTAGTTATAACCTTTAAGATTTTATGGATTATAACTATATTATGACATTACCTTATTCCTAAACCTTATTCCCTATTATTGTTATTTTATTAGAGAATACCATTTCCATTTTCAAGGGTTAGGGATTTCGGGTTGATACTATCGGGTTTTCTATGGGGGTATTGGTGTATAAGGTTGAGGTTGGGGTTTTTCTATGTGGGTCTTCATATGGGTCTTCTAATGGTTCCATCATATGGGTCTTTTTGGTAGTTGAGGTATAGGTTGTTATGGTTTTGGGTCGTTGGGTGAGTTATTCCTAGGGTTCTACCTATGGGTCTTGGGTGGTGTTAGGGTTGAGGTATAGGTTGTTATGGTTTGGGTGCTAGGGGGTGGTGCATGGTTAGAAAATGGAAATGGTATATGCTAACTATATTTAGGGTACCCAAAAAGTGGCCCTATTTTTGACAACCACCCATATACTATGTTAACCTATGTTATACCATACCATACTATACTACTACTATACTATTCTATACTATACTGTACTATACTATACTATACTATACCATACTATACTATACCATACTATACTACTACACTATACCATGTTATACTATACCATAGTATACTATACTACACCATGTTTTGCTATACCATACTATAGCCGCGCCGCTCCTGGCATTGCAGGTCCCGGAGATCGGAGGCTTGACGGAGGCTGAGATCGCCGAGGCCTCCTTGAAAGTGGGACTACTATACTGTGTTTTCATATGGGGGTTTCCGAAAATTAGGGGTACCTTGTTTTGGGGTCCTTATTATAAGGATCCTACCATTTAGGGCACTATATTAGGGTCCCCTATTTTCGGAAACTCCCACGTAAATATCCCTACATGGTATGGTGACTAAAAAATCTAGGGAAAATTATATGTAGCATAGTATAACTCTCACATATGTGAGTATAGCTTAGGCCAGAATATGGCACAATATAGTACAATTGTAGCAGAACATAATATAACATAGCATAGTATAGTCTAGTATTCTAGTATAGTGCAGTATAGTATGGTATGGTATGATATAGACTAACATCGTACAGTATAGTACAGTATAGTGCAATATAGTATACTAGAGGAGAGTAGAGTAGAGTATCGCAGAATACAGAAGAATGAAGAATATAGTAGAATATAGTACAACAGAGTAAAATACGCTACAATCTAGTGTCATCGTATTTTCTTGTATATTCCAGGATACTTATAATACAGTATAGCAAAATGTAGTATCACATAATATCATAGCAGGATTGAATCAGAGGGCCCCCATGGCCCTCTCTGACTTAGCGGAGGTGATGAATCGCCCTGCCGGGATTTCGGCTCCCCTCTTCGTCGTCCACCGGCTGGCCGCTGGGAGCTAAGCGCCGCCGATTGATTTGCCTCTGTCAGAGTCAAAGGGCTTCGAAGGTGGGATGCAGGTAGGTGGGATGTGCCCAATTCAGAGTCCTTATATAAGGGATCCTTCTTCCTACCCTTTGAGGCCTCCGACTCTGCGGCCTGACATGGTGCTATGTAGTAGTTCGTATACCAGCCCTTATAGCAACGATTATTGTCGTTCTCCATGGCTTCGGTATCTCATCCGAACGCAAGCTTATCACAGCCCCATCCCAACCGGGTGCCCAGGCAATTTCGAAGAAGATGGACCTATCGGACACCGAGCGCATGGCCATGGATGCAGCGCTGTCCGTATCTCAGGTGGAGGGGGTACTGTGAGGGGTGCTAAAAGCGTTACTATAGGGGCATATAGGGGCTACTGTCGACTATATGGGGTACTGAGCGGCATACGGCTGCTGCTGTGCATTGACATGAACTGAACTTGACTATCCTAAACCTTGGAAGCCCTAAACTCTAAACCCTAAACCGTAGCTCATTGCTCTGAGGTCCAAGCTATCGAACTTTGTGGGAAGCTGCGAGGATGTTCTGCCACCCTCAGTCTCACACTCAGGATTTCCTCAGCTGTCGGTGGTTTTTTAGCATTTGGTGGTCATGTGCAAGTGTAAGTGTACTTGGCTGCGGATTCTGCTGCAACCTGTCTCGGTCTCCTGCTTGCATGCTGCACGGTTCCGAGACGCCGCTGGGCTTTGCTACGCATACGAGTCGTGCCTCGTGGCATTTTGAAGCATTGGCAAAGCCTTGGTCTTGCTACGCCGAAGCCGCCTGCAGAGACAAGGATTCCTGTTCCTGTTCCTGGCCCTCCTCCCCCTGGCGCTACAAAGCCAGCTTGGAGCCGGAACCCCGGTAAGCCACCTACAACCCAGCCGGTGCCCAAGGGAAAGTCTTTTGTTGCCAAGATACTAACCGTGTTCTTCGAGCAGATCGTCGCCTACATCTTTCTTGGCATCAAGGCTGCATTTCTTCTTTCCCGCAAAATGTCGGAGCCGGGGCGCGACGCCAGCAGAATCTGCATGCCCTATAGTTGTCCTTGTCACCGCCGGTTTAGCAAGTCATCACCTCTCACGGTGCTACGCACTCTGCGCAGCCACCCGGGCACGTCTCTTGGGCGACGTTTGGGTGTCTGACATGCACCAGTTCTCCTCGGTAGAAATTCAGGCATACAAAGCATCGCTGCAGCGCTGGAGGACCGCCCAGAATTGTCGAATCCTGAGCCGTCATAGCCAGAAGACTGAACCCTACACTACCCTGAACAGCAACTGCTCTTGCTCGCGTCGCTCATGTCTTCGCCCTGAAGCCCGAATACAAAACCCTCAACCCTTTACTCCAAACCCTAAACCCTGAAACCTGAACTGAAGGCTGTACCCTATTCCCCCCTAGAATAAAGCCTGAACCCTCAACCCTATACCCTAAACCCTAAACCCTGAACCCTGAACCCTAAACCCTAAACCATGAACCCTAAACCCTGAATCCTAAACCCTAAACCCTAAACCCTGAACCCTGAACCCTAAACCCTAAACCCTAAACCCTGAACCCTGAACCCTAAACCCTAAACCCTGAACCCTGAACCCTCAACCCTAAACCCTGAACCCTCAGCCCCAAAGCGGCACAAAGCCCCGCGCGAACCCAGAGACTCCAATATTCCTTGATTAGGGAATATACCTTAAATCATATGAAAGATCCTACTATAATTTCAGGTATATTCCCTAATTAAGGGATATCGGAGTCCCCTAAACCCTAAACCCTATAGATCCCTTGTAGATCCCTTAAAGGAACCCTAGGTATTCCTTAATTAAGGGATATTGGAGTCTCTGGGAAGGAGCCCTTCAAACTGCTTCCGATCTCACAGATACTGTCTCAGATCGCGCTGGAGAGTCAGGCGCCGGACGACTTGGGAGCTTCCGAAAATTTTGGGATGCCTTTAAAGGGATCCTTGTAAGGGTTCCCTTAAAGGGATCTATAAGAGTTCTAGAGAGGGTTTAGGGTTTAGGAGTTTCCGAAAATTTGGGATACCTTATTCTGGAGTCCTTATACTAAGTATCTCTACTATTTAGGGTACTATGGTATTGGGGCCAGACGACTCAGGTAGGGTTCTTTTGGTTTAGGGCTTGGGATGTAGGGTCTAGGTTGCAGAATTTAGGTTTGTAGGGTCTAGGCACACGGAGGGAGTGGAGAGGGGCTGTGGTGGCCAAGTGATTCTGACAACTATTCGTCATCATGAGGGCCACCAAGATGATGGTGGTGATGTTGATGGCGATGATGTCGGTGATAATGATGTTGTTGATGATGAGAGGATGCGATGGGTGGCCGTGTTGATGGTGCTGGTACTAGTGATGACGACGATGATGCTGCTGATGATTTGTCGCCAGTACTGTCAGAAAGTGCAACACCTTCCGCTGCAGCAACGCCCAAGATAGAGGCAGGGCAAGAAGAAGACGAACTCTGCCCCGATGCAGTGGCCGTCTAAGCTGTGTTGCTCCGGCTACCGAGCTCGCTGTCGTCGTCGTCGGACCTTTGCTGTTGCTTTCAGTTATCCTGTGTCGTGTCGGTCGTGGTCGTAGCTGTGGTCGCAGCGACTGTGATTGTTGTGGCGGTGGCTGCTAGTGTTTGTGCTGAAGCCATGAAGTACTTGTAGCTGAGCCGTGGAAATTCTGGCCGAACTCGCAGGAGCTACGCGATGAGTGGGACAGGCCAGACCGATCCCGACTTTCCGAAGCTCCACACTTAGGGGCCGGAGCCGTGCAACCCATGGCCATGTAGGCCTGAGGCCCTAGCTCAAACCCGAAGGCTAAATCCCTCCGGCCCCGGCCCAAAGGACCTCCGGCCCGAAGGACCCTAAACCCTAAACCCTACACCCTAAAAGCCCGTCGTGGTTTGCAGGAAAGTCATGGAAGATGGCTTGTTGAGTCGGCAACAGAACGAGGGATTGCCATGAGCCTCGGCTTTTGTGGATCCTGGCGACTCTTAAGAAGGAATATGGGAGTTTCCGAAAGTAGGGGACCCTAATATAGTGCCCTAAATGGTAGGATCCTCATAATAAGGACCCCAAAACAAGGTACCCGTAATTTTCGGAAACTCCCATATAGCTTCTTCCCTGAGCCTGACTTAGGGCTTCATAAGATTCATAAGGATGCCCCTAGAGTTGAAGGTCTATTTCTCAATTTGAAGGGCTTCTTGAAGTCTCCGAGAGAGCCCGTAAAGAGGGAAGCACCTTATTTTGGGGTCTTTATAAGAAGGATCCTAGTATTTAGGGTACTATATTAGGGTCTCCCATTTTTTTCGGAAACTCCAATATCTTCCAAGCAGTCGTGGCAGTTGTGCTCTGCGGCTGAGGGTATTCCTTCAAACCGTGCCTCGGCTTTGAAATCACGCTGCCTCGGGGAAGACGAGGGGATCTAAAACCCTCAAAGCATAGAAGTGGGAGATCATCCGATACCCTATACTCTAAGCCCTAAACCCTAAGCCTCTACATGCCAAACCGTGAGTCGAACGAGTCAACAGAGGCGCCCGTCGCTCCTGGCGAAGAAAGTTGTCACCTCCGAAGCGGTGGTCTCCGAATTGCAATACAACTGAATTCGCAGAGTTAAGGCCTTTTACGTCACCTGACATTTTTCGCCCAAATCGGGCGGAAGTTTGTCTCGTTGCTTGAGGATTGCCTTCCTTGGTGCTGTGACACAAGGGGGCATGATGTATGTTGATGCGCTGAGATGTCCAGTTGATGCAGGCATAGTTGCGCAGGCACTGAGATTCAGGATGTTTCCAGTGGGCAGCCGAGCATTTCGTGCTGCGAGTCTAAAGTGTTGCTGGTCTCCCGTGCATCAGCAGAGTGTTGTACAAAGCATACATTAGTTCATGCCAGATGCAGGCATTCGCCTAAGGAGCTGGCATAGAGTCCTACGCGTTGTAATCTTAGGTTGAGAGGGGCTTTCAAGCTGCCAGAACCATGGGCAGCTTGGGCACCCAGTACCAATGCCGCTGTGTGGCGGTGTTTCCCTGCACCAGACCGAACAGCGACCTCTGGATGGCAGGGTAGGTGGATCTTGGATCCAGGGTCAGCTGAGGCTGACTTTGAGTCTTTGAGCTGTCGTTCCGAATATTTCTGGATCCATGCTTGTCTGCAATGTACAGCAGCACGTCTGCAGTCTTGTCGGGGATGGGCTTTACGCTCAGTTATCCTGCGACGCCCCAGGGAAGACCTGGGTTCATACCTTGCAGCTTCGTGAAGAAGCAGTATTCTTAAAGCCTCGATGTTTTGCGGGACGGCGAACTGCGGTGCATAAGCTACTTGGTTCGCAGCTTCTGTTCGTCGTCCTGAGGGCAAATGTACCAGAACCGCGCGTGCTTGCACGGAGAGGGGCCTATGTGACCTGCTGGGAGGTGTGTGCAGCTGCACGGCTGCCCTGCTCAGGCTTTTGGCAGTGCCATGGTGCCCAGAGTTGGCACAGATCCCACCACTGGTGGAGAAATCCTCGGTATTTTAGTTATTGACTTGCTGAGTTGCAGCCGCCTGCAGCTGGAAAAGTTGAAGCAAAGCCAAAGGCAGGGTGTTAGGCAGTGTTACAGTAGAAGCCAGAAAGTTGGAATATGATTCTCCTAAGCCCTTTATGGTAAATTATAGGGTATCCTACCCTGAAACCATATTCCAACTTTCTGGCTTTTACTATAGGATGTTGTGTCGGAGGTCTCCTGCTAGCTGCCAGCTATGAACCCGTAGCCTGCTCAAGCACCATCATGCAGCCTGCGGTGCTGCTGGCCGTGGTAAATGCAACGCCAGGCGGGTCGGAAAAGAAAGCTTTGCAGAGAAGCTGACAGTTTCATGAGATGTGCGAGAGGCTCCTAAACTCAGGGCAGCAGGGCATCTTGGTTGCAGATGGTTACGGTTTAGACTGTCGACTTTCGATCCACACAAGCAACACATGACTGTCAGCAGACAGGCACGTGCTTACTCGTAGCACCAGTGTGACAGTTGATGTGTAAACCATAAACATCGCAGTGCCATCGACCGTACGGGCGTAATGAGTTCAGACTGACCGTGGATACGAACACTGTGATGTTGCTATCTGCCATGACTCATGAAGGCGAACGATGGCACCAGTTTTGGTGCCTTGCATTGACATTATCATTGTTCGTATCACGACGGCTGCTGCAGTTGTGCTACACCTTGTTGATCCACCTTCGAGCTCTTGTTCATATTCGTTCGTCCTGCATCTACTGCTGCTGCTGCTGCTGCTGCTGCTGCTGTTGGTAGTCCTCCGCCTCAGCCTCCTATCGTGTCACTGCTGCACAACCCAGTAGTTACAACGACGACTCGGCCAAACGCGCACGATGCCCAGCTGTGATACCCAGCTAATGCACATGTCGGTTACATACACATCCACCGATACACAGGTTCGCTGGTACAGTGCGCAGACGTACATGCAAGTGTAAATATATGCACACAAGTGGTTGACCAGGTTTTCGGGTTTTTCCGCGTTGCAAATACAAGGCAACGAAAACCTGCCTTATTGCCTGATCTCTTGTTCTTGTGGCGTCGTCGCCATCAACATGACTTTCAGCAACATCATCATGGCCACTATGTCGTCATCGTCAGCGTGATCATCACCGTCATCAACATCATCATCATCATCATCATCATCATCATCACCGCCATCAGCATTATCTTCACCACCGTGGCCATGATCACCGGCCGTCATCACATCATGTGCTTAGTCGTCGCGACAGTAATCACATGTAGTTTCATACATCATCACCAACATCATCAACATCATAATCATCATGGTTGCCATCTTTGCACAGTGCTCGTGGTAGTAGTACCTACATTGCGGTTCATGGCAGTTTCACGTCGTTTCTATTGGTGCCGGAGTTTGCCCATGTTCGTCCCTAAACCCTAAACCCCAAACCCTAAACCCTACACCCCAAGCCCTAAACCCTAAACCCTAAACCCCAAACCCTAAACCCTAAACGCTTAACCCTCTGACATGCTATATGGAGCCCGCCCGAGGTTTCTCCTCTTTGGATTCGCATCCTTCGCCTTTGTGGTGCCGGCTTCGAACCGCATTTCGCTGGTTGGGGCGCCTGAGTTGCTATGGGCTTCTTCAGGTTGAGAGTGGGCACTTAGTGACTTAGTGCTCCTCATAGTCCGGATATTTAGTTCAGGATCTATATTTGTTTTCAGTGATTGTCTGGAGCCTCTTGAACCGAGATAGCAGCAATTGCAGCAAGTGAAGCTACGTGCTCAGCCCTAAACTCCCTAAGCCCTAAACTAGGTAGACCTTTTGGGACATTTGATGTTTTCGTTTGTTTTCGCCTAAGAGGTTCTCATTATACGAACATGTTTCAAAGGCTTCAAAGGCCAACCCAGTAGAAGGCAAAGACAGTGCCCAGCAAGGTTCGCCATGGGCTCCGGCACGGCCTGGCCGGGAAGATGAAGGTTTCGAGTTGCTGGCTCATTCTGGCCCTAAAGATTCTGTAATATGTTATATTATATTTCCTTTCCTCTTGAGTTAGGTATTATACAAGACATGTTAGAGTAGAATAGGGTGGTACAAGCCTTATTCCTCAACTTCGCGCGGTTCCGTCAACCAAGATTCCGTCAACCGCGCTTCCTTCAACCATGTTCCCCGCTTCCCTCAACTCAGATGTGCCGATTCTTTCAACCCCCATCGCCCGCTTCCCTCAACCCGGATATTGCCGATTCTGTCAACCCCCATCGCCCGATTCCATCAACGCATACTGTGCTGATTCCGTCAGCTCCGCCCCCCCGGTTAGGGTTGAGTGAGTACTCGTGGTTGGGGTAGCACGCGTGTCTGTAGTTGGAGCGACTCTTTCCGTATGGGTTGAACGAAGCAGTTGTTTGGGTTGAAGGAATCATTCCCGGGGCCATGGTTGAGTGAATCTGCGTGCTGGGGTTGAAAGAATCAGGTTGTGTATGGGTTGAACGAAGCAGTTCTTTGGGTTGAAGGAATCATTCCCTTGGACATGGTTGAATGAATCTGTGTTCTGAGGTTGAAGGAATCAGGTTTTGAGGTTGAAGGCATCCGCGTTTCCGGGTTGACAGAATCCGCGGGCGCAACAGGTATCATGGGGACTAGTGCAGAAGTACTTGCTGGAAGGTGGATATAAGGGCCGGCCAGCAAGCACTCTTCTGTTGGTATTCCTAGATACAGTTCAATGGTGCCCTAAACCCCAACCTCAAGTCGTGAACCTGAAATTCCGTTGCGCTGTTCCAGGAGCCTGATCGGTGCAGAATGGCCCTGAAGGCCTTTGACGGAGGATTTGATGTTCTGACGCAGCCGCTGGGAAATGATTCATCTCGGTGTAACTCTGCAGCTCTGTACAACTGTATAACTCTGCATATCTGTATGCCTGCGCCTTCATGAAGCGACCGTTCTTATGTTTGAATGTGTGCATGCACGTATGAACGAATAGATAGATGAACTAGTGGATAAATGCATGAGTGCATGCATGTATGCGTCCGACTCGATGGCTAAGCCCTAAACACCCTAAAGCCGCAACCACTAAGACAAACCCTAAGCCTGAAAAACCTGGACCCGGATTTTCAACCGAGCTCTCCCTGCCAGCATCTGAGGTCCAGGGCCTTGGGTCTTAGGGCTTTTCGGGTCTAGGGAAACTTCAAGCCCTTGCATCTTGGAGGTTCAGGGCGCAGGAGGCTTCGTATCTGAGCTTTGATGAAGACCCCGACCTTATTCGGAACTCAGGAGTGAAGATCCGAAACCCTGAAGCCCACGGAAAGCTCCAATGAAACCCTTGAGAAGCGCTCAGCTCCACTGAAGAAGCTTACCCTACTTCCGTCAGAAGACCTCCGCTTGCGACGCTGCATAGCTCAAAGGGGAGAAGGAGGGACCCTTCATGGGGACCCCTACCCTAGAATGGGCTATATCATGGGCATATATTAGCTATATTAAGGGTATATACCTAGGGGTCCTTATTAAGGGTCCCTCCTTTTACCCTTGGAATAGCCCAGGCTGCTTACACTGAGCTTGGCGCTGTCTCCGGCGGTCATGTACGAGTTCTTGCCCGGACGCTGGGCTTCTTGCAAATCCGGGCATTCAGGGTTTAGCGTTTAGGGTTTCAGGGGTTGTTGCTTACCATGTTTTGGAGGTTTTAGGGTTGGAGCTTTGCGGTCTTTTTTCAGGGTTTTGGGTATTGGCCCTTGGGACTTGGTTTGGCAGCTTCTACTAGGTTCGGTACGCAAATCGTCCCAGTATTGAAACACCCTACCCGATGTCACTGCCCAGAGACTCCAATACCCCTTAATTAGGGAATATTCCTTAAATCATATTAGGGATCCTACTATAATTTAAGGTATATTCCTTAATTAAGGGCTATTGGAGTCTCTGGGTGGGACGTTTGCATGCAGAAATTCAGTAAAGAAAGCTCTAGAGGACGAGCCGGGGGACTTACTCGTTGCAGAATCCTTATCGTTATAATGATTTTTATGTTGCAAGATGTTGCTAATCCTGTGGCCAGCAGAACCCCCAAGTGCAGGCAATGAGCTTCTGCAGCCTCACTGCAACTATTGCTTTCTTCTCGCTGCTGTTCGTGTTGCTTTGGTTCTTCTGTTGTTTCTCCAAAACCCTACAGCCCTACCCCCTTCAAATTGATAAACACCCGAAACCCCTAAACCCTAAACGCCAGAAAACCCCCAAGCCCTAAAGCCCGAAATCCCGAGACCCGTTCCGACGCCTTGTCAGGGTGGATGCCTGATGGCCACGCTGCCGGTGTCGCGCTGCAAGAAGATTCCTCGGAGCTCCAGCTTCTCTCTGAGGCCTTTCGTTGGTTTTTTTAAATATTGCTATTGCTATTAAGGGTTAGTGTTTAGGGTTTTAGGGGTTTTAGGGGTTTAGGAT
Organism: Symbiodinium sp. CCMP2592; assembly: GCA_905221615.1. Classification (NCBI taxonomy): domain Eukaryota; class Dinophyceae; order Suessiales; family Symbiodiniaceae; genus Symbiodinium; species Symbiodinium sp. CCMP2592. Next base: position 614,861 of record CAJNDT010000635.1, on the reverse strand, counting down.
GCTTTGAGGGCTCTGTCCGCTTGCAAGGGTTCTTCAAGGGCCTCTTTAGGATTTCGGGTTTCTTCTTGGTTTTATATAAGGGCTCTACAAAATTTGCCTTTGTCAGTTTCTGGCTCTACAGGCTTTAAGGATGTTTGATAGATCTTGTACGGGCCATAAGGGTCAAGATGCGTTCAAAAGGTTCCTTAAAGGGCTCTGCAGAAAAGGTCCGAGGCATTGACATGTCTTTTGATAAGGCGATATCAGTGGTTCCGAGAACTCAAGCACCTGCAGCGCAATCCCTAGAGCCCTTTCCAAACAAAGACCCGACCCCAGACACCAAACCCTAAGCACTTAGTGTAACCTTCGTCGAAACCTATAACAACCTTTTTGGAACCCGATGGTAACCCTTTCAAAGCCCTATAGTGCAACCCTTATCGAATCCTGTCGTAAACCTTATAGATTCATTTAGTGACCCCTTTTCGAACCTTATAGTGCAACCCTTGAGTAAACCTTATACAGATTCCTTCAGTGACCCTTTTAGAACGACCTCCAGGACTTGAAGGATTCGAGCCTGGACTCGATCCTGGTAAGGCTTGCGCGGCTGCTGGGACGGTCGGACACCTTTCTGAGGCCCGGTTTAGGGACGGCGGTAGTTTCGTGTTTCCAGGAGGTTATAAGGTTCTCAGGGGGGGTTTTCGGGCTTGAAAAAGTAGTTGGGGTTTAAGCCCTAAACCCTAAACCCTAAACCCGAAACCCTAAACCCTAAACGTTTAAGGGCTTTGTCCGGGGTCAGAGTGGCAAGCCGGACATGCACGAGCGCAGTCGAAGGCTCCAGAAGCCTCTGTCTTCCCTGAACTACATCGCGGCCGCGGCTTGTATGCATGCAGGTTTATTGTGATCAGTTCCATCTTCACCATCCCTGGCGACCAAGTCAGCCCGCAATCGCTGTCACCATCACGATGATAATAAGGATGATGATGATGGTGATGATGATGAAGAAAAAGATGATGAAGAGTGCAGTCCTGGTGACGAGGGTCGAGGTGCTGATTGCACGCAGTCGCAGCGGGTCATCTCAGATTCTACAATTGTCGGGCTTCATGTTGCTGTGAAGATGCTGTCGTTGTCCGTGTTCTGAGAAAAGTTTCTCCCTCAACCCTAAACCCCAAACCATAAACCCCCGAAACTTTGCTCCGCAGGTCGCATAGTGTCCTCATGCCGAGGCAGTTCTTGCCTACAATCTCTTCCTGGCACCTTCTGGAGACTCGGGGTTCTCTCAGAGAGCGGTTTATTTTTTTGATGCTTAGGTGCCCTAAACCCTCAACCCTAAGTCCTAACCCCTTAGCCCTAAACCGTGGCGACGGTATGCACAAAGGATCTTTGGCGTGGGATTCTCGGGGAGTTGGTTTCGGACTCTTAGTCTTCGCATGGTCATCCCAGATCAGCCCCCAGGCCTACAGAGACCTTCCCAAACTTAATAGATTGTAACATAACATAATATGGCAGAATATACTATAATGTGATTTAGTATACTGTGCCATAGTATATTATAATTTCAACAGATGATACAATATAATATAATACGGTATCGTTTCATATACTATATGATTGTGAAAAGACATTGTGAAATAATGTGATACAACAAAGTATGATATGATATGATCTAGCATAATATAACATAACATAACAGAACGAATTTCGAATATAGCTCTAGCGCCTAAACTCTTAACGCAGTCAACCTGTACTCTATTCTTCATGCTCAACCCGAAACTTGCCTCAGCCCTAAGCCAAAAGCTTAATCCCAAGCCCTAAAATCAGAAACCCAATCCAAAGCACTAAACTCTAAACTTCAAACCAAAACCCTGCGACCTCAAAACCCCATTCCTGACCTGAACAACCGAACACCTTTAGGGTTAAGGTTTTACGGAACCTAATATATGGGCCTCAATAATTGGACTCGGGTTTTAGGGGGTATTATACTATTACTATATTAAGGAACCTCCAAAAGACTATAGGTATAATTCTTAAGACACCTATAGTATGAGGGTTTTGCTAATAGTGTAGGCAGAGTATGAAGGAACCCCGCACGGACCACCGCAAGGCTTCCCGGCTCGGCTGCCGGAGCCCCTCTTCGGCCTCTGCTCTGTGGGGCTGGGTCTGCTCATTCTGCGTCTCGACGGACTTGAGGCTTCAGGGTTTCGGGTTGAACCCTAAACCCTAAGCCTAAGCCCCTGAGACGCGATTTGCATAACTTTGGTGTGCACTCAATGAGTCCGACCATCCCCTCAAAAAAAAGCCTAAGCCCGGGTTAGGGGTTGAGGTTTGAGGGCGCAGTTTTCGAGACTCAGGAGGGTGTTTAGCAGTTTATAGGGTTTCCGGCTGAAGATGCGTTCCAATTTAGGGCAGTGGTGGTGCTAGTGGCACCCGAGGGAGGAGGAGTGTAAGTATTATGATCAGTGTTGTGAGAGGTTTTTGTATGGAACTCATCTCAGAGGCTGGGAGTTGAGTTCTACGTGGAGTTTCGCAAAGCATTGATGAGGGTCTATGTGGGCTTTGTCGTGGATGTTTGGTGGCAGACCCGGAGAGCCCAATACTCCTTAACTTAATTGAGGAATATAGCTTAGATCATAATATGAATCCCCTTATAATTTAAGGTATATTCCTTAATTATAATATGAATCCCCTTATATTTTGAGGTATATTCCTTAATTAAGGGGTATTGGGCTCTCTGGGGAGTTGACTTGAATGAGGTCCCGCGTGAGCTCGGCGACTGAGCGCTTCAGCGCAGCCCGGAGCTTGTGGGCGGATGTAGTGAGCGCGATCAGGACCTCCAGGGTTTTATAGGGTTTAGGGTTGGTTTAGGGTTTAGGGTTTAGGGTTCTAGAACCCTAAACCCTAAACCCCACAGCAGGGGTATTCTCAGCCTCCGTCGTACTTAGCAAGGCTGCTGCCGAGTTCTTGAACTGCAGTTGTTGCGGCATGGTGGCTCTCGACCCGCCTCCACCCCCCTTCCCCCGCGGCAATGGTTCCCCTGTCCCTGTGGCGTGGTGTGGCGTGGTGGCGGCTTACTTCCCCCCTCCCTGTGGTATGTTGTGGTCCGGGAGTGGGTCTGCTTGTTGTGGTTCCCTCCCTCCCTCCCCTGTGGCATTGTTTTGGTTTGGGCTTTCTTGCGGTTACCCCTTGAGTCTTTGGGTCTGCTTTGGGTGTTTGGTATATTCATCCCCATGATAAGAATGATGATGATGGGGACACTGATCGCCATCTTCATCATTAACTCCAACATCTTAATGTTTGTCTGGTTGGTGGTCGGATGTCTTCTGCCCACGTGCCTGGTATCGATTGTGGCTTTATTGATCGTAGGGCCACTATCTTCGTGACAGTTGTCGCTTTGGGGGCAATTGCTACAACGTTGCAACGGTCTAGCTGTCACAGCGATTGGGCCTGTCAGGGAAGGGGGTCCTCGTGATAGTTGGATTGTTCAAGACCCTCATGTCGGAGTAGTTTTTCTTTGGGAAGTGTCCACAGTCACAAGGATCGGGCGTGTTTGGGACGCGATCCTCGTGACAGTTGACAGCTTTGGCGGCCTCAAGTGTGAATCGTGCAGGAAAAGTTGTACTGTCACACCGATCGCGCGTCTTCGGGACGCGATTCGCGTGACAGATGACGGTGTTGGGGCCCTCATATGCAAAAGGTGTGCGCGGTCACACAGACTAGGCTTGGGGAGGGGGTGGGTGGGAGGAGGATACCATTTGGGGGGGAACCGGGATCATACATGAACAGGTATTGGTCTGTCAATCGATTGATCGGTCCATCTATATATCAGTCTGCTTATCGCTCTATGTAGCTAGTCATTAATGTGTGTATTTTGTCTATCTGGCTATATCGCTATATGCCTTTCGCTGCGTGTCTGCCGACCTGCTTGTATACGTGATATGTACACACGGCCACAAAGATATGTACATCTAAAGGTATTTGCACGCACACGCCCTACCAGACACATGCATGTATATATATATATATACACATACATGTAGACGTGTGTGCCATTGTGTATATGTAGATGCAGTTAGTGGATATGTACTTGGGCACAGATACATATTCGCATATATCTATATATACGTGTGTATATATATACACACGTATATATATATATATATATGTATATATATATATATATATATATATATATACATACATACATACATATATACATATATATATATATATATGCATGCAGATGTATTCGTATGCGTATGTATGTATGTATGTATGTTTGTATTCGGGGTGCCAACACGGCATGCTTCCAAGAGAAGCCGGCTTTGCCGCCCTTAGCATCGCGAGACTCTCCTCGCGGCGACGGAAGAAGTATGTTTGTATGTGTATGTATCTGTGCATTTTCTACTACTTCTTTATTATTAAGGTTCTACGTTACATCATACCGTATCATCTTCTATTATGTTATATCGTACGACATTTTATTTGTAATACAATCGTAGAGTTTGTCATATCATATTGTATTGCTTCACTTCACATTGTATTTCGTTCTATCAGACTATGTTGCAATGTGCTACATCATATTATGTTTTTATTTGCTTTTTGTTTTTGATATGACACTATGCTGTACTATACTGTTTTATACGCAGTACACCAGACTTTGCTAGACTATGCTCTATCGTGTCTGATTTTGCATGAAGGTTTTTTGCCATGGTATGACGTATTGTATTACAATACGACATACATTACATTGTATTGCATTATACTATCGTGCTTGTTGGATGTTTTATGTGTATACGGCAGCACAAACAAACATACGTAGGTGCATATGTACATACATAAAATACACACAGACGCGCTCGCACACCCACACAAAAACGGTTGACTATGGACCCATGGACGAAGCAGGAATCTGAGTCGACAAGCTCACTTGTGGGCAGGCAGTGGCTCGACTGAAGGAACAGTCTTTGGCTTCAGTCTGGGTCTAAGATTCGAGATTTGGGATTTACGCTGTTGAGGCTTAAGCTTCGGAATGTGTTTTTTGACACTCCCGCTTGGGGTTTGAGGTCTAGGATCTCTGATGTTAGCGTTTCGGTTAAGGATCGAGGGCTGAGGGCTTTGTGGGATGCAAGGTCCACAGTTCAGAGTAGCGAACTGTCATGCAGCACAGGAGATGAGTTCATCAAGTTCTCCAGGTGGTTGCCAGCGACTCTTGGACTCACGAGCCAGGTTTTACTTTTTTACTCCTTGTCTGGTGAACTGCGACCCCAAACCCTATTCTAAACCCAACTAGAACGAGACCTGCTTTCTAGCAGGCATAAACCCCCGAATGTGGAAACCACCAGAGCTCCTTGCAGGCCGGCTAGGCAGAGCAAGATCAGAGAAGTCCAAGCATGCAATTCCTGAAGAGTACCCCCCCACCCGACCCAGAACCCTCAACCCTAAACCCCGATTTCTGCCGCCTAACCATTCTCTACCTTTAAGCCTTAGCCATCTTTTTGGAGCTTTTTGGGGCGCTGGGGCGAGGCTTCCCGCCGCGATGCTCTGCCACCTGCGGCACGCGGAGCCCGAGCTGGGCGCGATGCTCCGAGCGTCGCGAGGTTCAAGGGCTCTGCAGGCCGCCCCCCTTATCCTTAGTAGCAGGAGTAGCAGGAGGAGTAGTAGTAGTAGTAGTAGGAGTAGTAGTAGTAGTAGGAGGAGTAGTAGTTGGAGTAGTAGTAGGAGTTGGAGTAGGAGTCGGAGTTGTCAGTGGGATAGAGAAAGATGATAGGAGGGTGCTGATGAACAGCAGGAAGCAGGAATGGCCAGAGAGTTTCAGATGTCCTTGTTGTCGCATGTCGCAGGCCGCAGACAGCAGCCTGAGCGACCGGGAAATCGAGGAGGCGCCGGATCAAGTGTTCAATGTTGTGCGGGAAAGTTGCCATTGCTGTGTTTACGACAGGCTTGAGCATGATATGTGTATAGGCTCTGGGTGTCGATGATGATGATGGTACGGATTTTCTAGTAGCTCTTTGGCTGGTTCGTCTGCTGTCGTACATCACATGCTTCTAAAATAGGTGAGTGTACATGATATGTCTCGAGGGTGTCTGTATAGGGATGGTGCGCATGAGAATCTCACTACCCCCCAAAAAACCCACAGAGTAACCCCTAAACCCGGGATGCCTTCAGCTCCGGAGGTGATTGGCCGGCCTGAGGGAATGTCCTCCCCCCGCTACGTCTACCTCCGGATCATGGCCCGAGACTTTTCATTGGTTCAGGGATAGGGGTTTCTTGGGTCGAGGGTTCAGGGTTTAGTGATGAGGCTTGAGGGAGTTTGGATTGGGGTTTACCCGCGGTAAGGGTTGGGGTTTAGGAGTCAGGGGTTCGGGTGTAGGCTTTAGGATTGAGGGTTGCAGCAGCAGCAAGATAAGTTGCGGGCTTTCAGACTTGAGGTTTACGCATTTTAGGAGCATGCATACCTATTTGTGCCTATGTATATATATATATATGTATATATGTATATCTCTATGCACACATACATGCATACATGTCTACGCACACACACGCACACATATACGTATGTGTGTATATATATATATGTATGTATGTATATGCCAACATATATGAATGCAAAGTGTGTGTATATATTTATATACGTATACATACGTATACGTATACATATACATATACATATGCATATACATATACATATACATATACATGTACATATGCATATACATATACATATACATATGCATATACATATACATACACATATACATATACATATACAAATACATATGCATATACATATACATATGCATATACATATAGATATACAAATACATATGCATATACATATACATATACATATACATATACATATACAAGTACATATGCATATACTTATACACATGCATATACATATACATATACATGTACAAATACATATGCATATACATATACATATACAAATACATATGCATATACATATACATATGCATATACATATACATATGCATATACATATACATATACATATGCATATACATATGCATATACATATACATGTACGTATATATATGTATATATTTATACCTATGGTGCTTCGGCCTCAAAGGAGTGACGTCGCTGTGAATTGGGGAAGCTGTCGCTCGCGTAGCAAGGACCGTGGAGCCTCAGGTGTATGAGGCTCCCAAATCCTAAACCCTAAACCCGAAACCCGAAGCCCTAAAAAAAAACCGAAGCCCCTAGATTCCAAAGTCAAAACCCTAAACCTCTAAACCCTTAAACTCGAAACCCCAAACCCTAAACCTCTAAACACAAAAGCTCACTTAGAGAACTACCCACATGATCCTTTGGATGCGGGATCCGGGATGCCATTTCTCGGAAAAAGCAGGGAGAGCAGGATTCTGGGTTCCTTAACGGGTTCTGCTATACCGGTTACTATACAGGTTTATATGGGATTAGTTTATTTCTTAGGGTGGTCGGTGGTTTTGGGGTCCCTTCTTCCACGCCTAGTAGATTGGTCTGAATGGCGAGCAAGTATCCACCGACAGTCCCTGCATAGCTAGATGATAATATACCCGAAAGCCGTAATCCGTCCGAAAGGCCCCTATATCACGTAAATAAGGGCTTGGAATTTCAGGGCCGTGTCTGCTCCCTAAAGCCATCGCCAAAGACGTGAATCCCTACATCCCAAGCCCCTAGTCTTAAAACTAACCTTCAACTCCAAACGCGAAAGCAGGCCCTTGTTGCTTGGCTCTAAGCTTGAAGCCGTACATAGTCCCTAACGCTGGAACCCCTTATCCCAAGTTTGTAACTCCAACCTACACCTCCCCCACTCCCCCCCAAACTTACCTTTGGTTAGTACTGTAGGGAATGGAAGAATGAAAGTAATAGTAGTTATCATTGTACCCCATTCCTCCATTCCCTACTAACCAAAGCTAAGTTATAGGATTACTAAGGCCCCTATATTATAGTACCCTTATAGATATTATAGATCCCTTACAGTAACCCTTCTCGACTAACCAAAGGTAAGCAAACTATGCCCCCCTGGGGCCTCGCCAGAGGCGCTGTCAACGGAGCTGGAGGTCCCGGAGCTGCAGAAGACGGCGCTGGAGAATGAGCTGCCGGGGCCCCTTTGGGGGGACTCCTTGCTGCCGTTGCCGACACTGTGGAGCATATCTCAGAAAGTATCTAAATGTGTGTGAGCATAAGTATAAATGTCTATAATTGTATTTGTATATATGCATATATGCATATCTACTTATGTATATCTCCGTGGGTGTTGTTCTGTCAGAGTATATGTTTGTTTCATGTCTTATTGTATTACAGCATTGTGCACTCATACAGGCTTATACTTCTACCGCAAAGGACCCAAAACCCAAAACCCTGAACCCTAACCCTAGACCCCTGAACCCAAAACCCAACACCCTGAGCCCTAAGCCCTCCACCCTAAACCCTAGACCCCTGAACCCCTAAACCTAGACACCTGAACCCCTAGACCCCTGAACCCTAGACCCCTAGACCCTAAACCCCTAGACCCCTAGACCCCTGAACCCTAGACCCCTAGACCCCTAAGCCCTCAACCCACATCGACGAGTACAAGTGTGGATGATGTTTCACCCTTGAGGGCAACATGCCAGCGCTTTTTCGGAGAAAGGGTGCAGTTCAATTTAAAAAACCCTCAACCCAAAAGCCTAAGCTGAATGTAAGCTCAGGTCCCGCCTTGGTGAGGCTTTGACTGCCTGCGAGCGGTCTTCCGCGGAGGCGGGGCCGCCAACGACTTGGGGTGTAGGGTTTGTGGCTTTCGGGGTTTAGGGTTTAAGGGTTTGAGATAAGGGTTTAGGGTTGGTATAGGGTTTGAGGGTTTAGGGGTTTCGGGGTTTAGGGTTTGGGGTTTAGGGTTTGAATTCCCGAAGCCTTGCAACCCTAACGTAGAGGCCTGAAGACTTAGTAAACATGTCCAGAGAATATTATGCCATGGTCCCTGTATGTTTATACTATGTTTATTTCGAACAATCTTATGGTCCCATTAACTCATTCTGCTGTACTTATTACTAGCAGTCATGTAATGTTTCCGGGTCCACCCATGCTCAGGTCATACAGCACTACACCAGGCAGACAGCGCGTGGCGTGCCAAGCTGTTGGTTTTGGAGAGACTCTTGCGGTTTAGCGAAGGAAAGCTGCATTGACGGGGGGTGCCTACTAAGGACTCCTTTTCCTGTGGCTGGCACTTCTTCCCTTTGCATTGCCAAGCCAACTTGGGGTGGCGCTCTTAGAGTTGCAGAGAAGACACTTTGACAGGTCAGGCGCAAGTGTGAAGATGCAAAACTGCTCAAACGCTAAACCCTTCGACCCTCAAACCCTCAAAACTCTGTCCCCTAAGACCCTTAAGCCCTGAACTCTGGACCTCTTCATCCTACACCCTGAGACCCTGAACCCCGTAAGCCGATCCGCCTTTGCCTAGACGCAACATGCTTGCACTTGGGGGTGACACTCTAGGTAGACAAAAACCCTGCAACTGTCGTGTCCGGCATTGTTAAAAGCATGCAACATTCGTGCCCGGCTCTGTTATCTGGCTCAGGTTGGCGCAGTCCTCAGCCATCAGCTCATCGCCTTCGGCTTGCTCGGTGTCTCGCCGAAAAGGAAGACGCCACACCAGTACTTCTGGCACTCGTGCCAGCAATGCCACGACTGCTGCTGCGACCGCTGCCAGTACGACGGCGACGACGACGACTACTACGACTACTACTACAACGACGACTACTACGACTACTACGACTACTACGACTACTAGGACTACTACGACTACTACGACTACTACGACTACTACGACTACTAGGACTACTACGACTACTACGACTACTACGACTACTACGACTACTACGACTACTACGACTACTACGACTACTACTAATACTACTAATACTACTAATACTACTAATACTACGAGTACTACTGCTAGTGCTACTAGTACTGCTGCTGCTGCTGCTACTACTACTACTACTCCTACTCCTACTCCTACTCCTACTCCTACTCCTACTCTGTGAATACAAACTTCCCCTTACGGGACTTCGTCGTCTAGATCTCAGAAACGTGTTTCACACAGGAGTAGGCTCAACGAACCATGGCGCACGCGATCCGAATTCTTTTTACTGCAAACCACAAAGTCGACATGCGCTTCTGTGCACAGCATGACGATAGCCTAAGCTCGTGGTATGTGGCTTCTGCCGATCATGGCACGTTGCCGCTGGCTTCTACCGATCATGGCATGTCGCCGTTGGCTTCTGCCGATCATGGCTCCAACCTTTCTGAAGCCATCCGCTGCAAACAAGTAGACCCTCACTTGCACAAGCTCCACTCATGCACACTATACATAAAAAGGGGGTCAGGGTCATCAACACCCCTCCTTGGCATGGGCGTTAGGTCACTGCCATTTACATTGGCCTTTCCGTGACCTCCTTTTGCCCTGGTATGCACTTAGCACACACCTCCTTCTGTATGAACTTCGTCGATCGATTCAATGTGCTGCAATCTCTCGTAGCATGCACACACGTTCCAGAGGGAGTTACGAACACCACTTTTGGCATCTCCTTCAGCATCTGGACCTGAGTTCCAACCGATCGTGACTTGTAGGTCCTGGTTTCAGCTGACACCTGCTCCGGAGCGGGGTAGAAGGTCGACGTAGTCCTCCTTGCCCGCTCGTCTTCCTCAACGATGTCCTCGTAGGTAGGTGGTGGAGGCGGAGGCGACGGTTGAGAACGCCGTTCGCGTCTTCCATTCCTCAGGAATTCTTCGTCTGCCGCACAAGCACTGAAGGGGCTTGGTGGCGGTGGGGGTACCTCACCTCCACCTAGAACAGTACTTGGAGTAGCGAACTGTGGCCCTTCGGTTCCAGCAAGGATTCCTGAAAGATCAACTCCGGTTGCCTCGGCCAACTGGATCATCCGTTCTTTCTCATGTCCTTGCAGTTGGGCGGGATTCCGCCTCAGTAGACCATTCAATTCGCGCATCTCCTTCTTGGACAGCTTTTGGGATTCTTGAAGAGACCTCAAGCGCATCGCCTCACCGCGGTTTCGCCAGCACACTCTTCCACATTCCCATAAAGCAATAAAGCATATTCCCAGCATCAACACCACGCCGTACAGCTCCAAGGACGAATCCACAGCCAGAGCAGTTGGGGCTTCCGGGTTAGTAACCTCACCACTAGCCTTAGCTAAGTTTAGGAGAATAACAATAAGTCCCAAACAACAACCCAGGCCTTCGGGATTCGGATGTGGTGCTGTGGGTGTCGGTGTGTGTTCTGCTGGCTGGTGCTGCTCCAGTGTCCGTTGCTCGGTCCTTTGTTGCTCTGGGTTCTGTTGTTCTGCTGAAGCTTGAACTTGCCGTAGGCGAACATGATCTCCAGCTGCCGACAATCCCCAGAACAACATCATCTGGTTCATTCTTTGCGACGCCAGTAGCTTCGTGAGTCCATCCGCCAGCTGTTGATCGCCCGGGCAGTACACAACCTCGACCCAGCCTTGTTCAACCTTCTGGCGTAGAGCTCGATGTCTCACTTTCAAATGACGTGTCTTCCAACTCCCACCTTCGGAAGTCGCCAGTGTTATTGCTGCAGCATTATCCACGTAGATCACCCGCTGCTCCGGAGTCTCGCCCATATCCGTGAGAAGAGCATCTATTGACTCCATCTGTTGGCACCCATGATGAGCTGCCACTAATTCCGTCTCCGCGGAACTCGTAGTGACCAACTGTTGGCGCGAAGTCCTCCACGCGATAGGACATGTTCCCCAAAACGTAACGGCGCCTCCATGACTCCGGTCTCCGTCCGGAGCATAGGAAGAGTCCGTGTAGGTCACCAACGTAGGGCTTCCACCGGTCCAAAACCTCAGTCTCCACGAGCTCGTATGGTTTAGGTAGGCCAAGGCCTTTCGGCCTATTGCAGCAACCCGCACTGGGTCTCGGGTAGTCAGGCTCGCCATAATGCTCACCACATATGCTAGATCCGGTCTACAACGCTGGGCCATCCAGGCGAGTTCGCCTGTAAGGGATTGTGCCAGCTTGAGGTCCTCCGGCCTAAACGTAGGTGGGTCCTGATCAGCCGATAACGTAAGGGTTTCCTTCGTGGCCGGCAGCAACGACTTCTCCTCGGGTTTCACGTTCCGGTGTCGTAGTACTTCTTGAAGATAGCCCTCTTGGTCCAAGGTGTACCCTTCAAACTCCCCGGACTCAGTTCGAGCTTCTCGCACTTCCATTCCAAGGAAACGGATTGGTGAGGTAGAGGAGGCATATTGAATGGGCGTAGTTTCCCACGTATCCGCCAACCACTTGTAAATGTCCTCGCAGATCTCCTTCGGCGCAGCAATGAAGAAATCATCCACGTAGATTATGACAAGGCCGAGAACGGCCCCTTCTCCATTTCGCACCTGCCAGACCTCAGAGTCTGCAACTCCTTGGTGGAAGGTCAAGCCGCCCGGTGTGACCGCCTGCTTCATAATGCCTGTCCTGTGACAGCCCCACCAGCGAGGACTACTTCTAAATCCATATAGTGCCATATGCACTGACCACAACTCGCTGGGGTCAGCTAATCCAGCGCGCACAAGAACTGCTGGTGGCCTCAACGCCAATCGCGTGCCCTGCGGCACAGGCGCCCGTAAAAAGGCGCTCACCACATCTCCTGTGCAAATGGCCCATATTCGCCTTGCCGCTTGGGCAACACCAAGTCTCACCGCCTCCGCAGCAGCTCCGCCGGAGTAGTTCTGCTCCGAGTCGTCCTTCGCCTGGAAGTTTCCACAGCCCACAATACGGGCTTTGCGACGATAATTGGAGCCCGGTTTGTTTGGGGGCTTCACCGTGTAGACGGCCTTCCCCGGCACCACCTGAACTCCTGGTAAGTTCAAGTAGTCCTTCGCAGCCTGCCCTACCAATCTCTTGATGGCGCCAATGTCCTCGAGAGTACTCATCCCGGCCTTCAGGGCTGGAATCCAACTGGGAAGGTGCTGATCTACTTCACGAGGGTGGACTGTATGAACAACACGTAGTTCATCTTGTAGTGATTCTAAGATCTCCTCAATGCCATAGGTGTAGAGGTTGTCTGCAGCCGCCTTTGCGCATCGAACCACATCCTCATCTACTTCGGCTGGGGAGTCTTTTCCACCAAAGTTGTGAACTACATCTTCGTCTTCAATCACCCACGGTAAATGCAAAGCCTCCCGGTGTTCTTGTACTTCAGCTCGCTTCATGATGTACTCCTCATCCTCGGTGTCGGGGATCTGGAAGCCCATTTCTATCAGTTCCTGAAGCTCTTCCTCCTTAAGCTTTTTCCATCCACCAACGGTGTGCGCAGCTAAAAGAAGCCTCGGTCCTTCACTTGGTTGTACTGCACAATGGAGCCGATGAGGTCTGACCTTGACATTTCCCTTTAGGCTGTGAACTTGACCTGGTACTTCGCGACCCTTATGCCACCTGGTTTCATAGCTTCCCAGAAATTGATCACCAGGATAAAGCTCCTCCCAAACCGCTGCATCACCCGTCACATCCAAAGGGATAACCAGGTTATAGGTTTTGCGATCATTGAAGCAATCTCGGTGAACAGGCATACAAGTATCACGAACAATCGTCACAGAGGAGAACACCTCTTCAGGAAAGGCCAGGGTAACCAACTCGCACACCTTCTTCGCCAAGTTCTGGTGGTCCTTCGTTGCATTGGTGACACCAACTACCCCACCATGTTGGAAGGCTCCCAATGTGACGTACGAGCTCTCAGGTTGAAGTTCTTGGGATTGTAGTTGAGGACGATTAACTCCGCCAAGGGAGTCGCCATTCTTGAGAAACTCCACTATCTCCCTTCGCAACTTCCCTTGCACTTCTCGTGCCTCCTTCACAGACATCGCCTTTATCTTCAACCCGTCCTTGTCCACCGTAGTCTTTGCTGACAATCTTCTCCTGGGCGGCGGTTCAACCTTCAACTCCGGCTCCTGGTCGATAGTGCCTGGGTCCACAAGTTTTGCCCTCACATGCGTAGACACCGTGAAGCGGTTGGTCTCATCCTCGAGTATTGCAGAGCCCTGGTTAACGTCCCACACCGGTCCCATGTAGGTTCCCTTAACCCATCGAGGTAGTAGATCAAGTTTTCCGCCTTGGCCGTAGTATTTTTTCTTTATCGCCACCTTCGTGCCATACGCAGGGGGTACACTCGTGGCTTCTGGTCGCAAACAATCTTCACGTTGACGATGTGCTGCTGTAGCCATGGCGGTGGCCCAGTGTTGTGGATGTAGTCCAGCAGATCGTAGTAGCGAACGTGCCCGCCCCTTTAGGAAACGAACGGCTCGCTCAGCCGTTCCATTGGACTGGGGGGACTGGCCCTCCGTCCGCGTGAGGAGGATATTGTTGTCTAAGGTCCACTGACGAAGGCTTTCCGATCTCAACTCGTGGGCCCGGTCCGCATGAACCCGAACCACAGGAAGGTTCTCCATTCGTAGTTGTAGAACCACTTCTTGTATCGCCTTGAGGACATGCTTCCCGCTCTTCCCCTTCAAAGGCTTGAAGTAGTAGAGAAAGTCCGTCTGAACCTCCGCGTTCCCCTCCTCATCTTCCGTGGACTTCGCATCCTTTTCCTGTTCGATGGCCGCCAAATCATCATCGTCCCACAGTCCATTGGTGCCGTGAACCTTCTTCATTGCCGGGTCTTCATTGACATCTGCCTCCGAAGGTTCGTACTCGGCAAGCTCATCTTCATCCCATACACCGCCTTGTGCACTGAACTCGTCGTCCGCTATCCCTCCAGGGTCGACCTCCCCCTCCTCAAGCGTAGAGAAGTCGTAGTCCTCATCGGCAAGGGGCGGGTCCTCATCAAGCGGCTCTAAGTCTGAGAAGCGGGGCTTGGTGTAGGATGCCGCCAGGAAGTACTTGTACCCAGAGCCGTGTGCATCCTTGCTGGGGAATCTCAAAGGACCACCCACATCAACACTCAGCACATAGCAGCTTTTTTGGTGAACTCGCCTGTGCGGGCGCCCCGTTCCCAAAGTCATCACACACTGCTCGCAGTCCTTTCTGAAAGGAACATGGTCTCGTTGAATGTGGAGTCGCCAACCCTGCTCTTTGGTCAATTTCCGAAGTTCACACTCGCCCTCCGACTCATAGCCCTCTGCACCATCCCCAAGGCCCAAAGCCTTAATGCCTTCAAGTATCGCCCGTCGTAGGCCTGGACACCATCTTCGATCAGGAAAGTCAGGATCTCGAGGGGGGCGTAGGTGGTCGGGACGCGAGTCCTTCAGCCCATGATGAACTTCCAAACCAACATTGTGAAGAAGCCTAACAGGAGCTTTCTCAGGATGTCCAAAAGCACCTTGCTCAAGCACGCACTCCTTAACTCCAATCTCCTTCACCACTTCCTGGAAGCCCTTAACCATCTCAAGCTCCCAAAATGCGCGACTGTCAACTGGCGCACCAACTGACAACGAGGGTTCCGCACCCTCGGAGGCTGTATAGGCCACCAGGTACAGGAAGAGCGTCTTGGACAGCATCTCAAAGTCCTTCATGTATCTATGCGATGGGCTCCCATTGGATTCCGTCACACCGTCCATGGACAAACCTCCGACAGGGGGCGAGGAGATCACCGCCTTCACCTTCGAGTTCATAGCTCCCCACAGGAGGGCCTTATAGAGCTCCCCTTGAAGGTTCCACCCCGGCGACAAGGTTACATCGACGTTGATCACCACAACCTCGCCCCTATGTCTTGACGAAGTAGCTCCAGCAAAGGTTTGGATGGGGTCTCCTTTCTTGCCGCCCGCAAACATGTTCAACACCCAACAGCTCGACCTAAGGAGTCGCTTCCTCATCCGTCTGGGCACTGGTAGGAGCTTAAGGTAGTCCCAGCCCGCATCGGGTGAGCAATTCATCTCCGGGGCAACCAGGGTCCTCAACTCGTTGGGCATGCTGACAAACGCCGGGGAGGTGAACAAGGCCTGCAAACCATCAGCCGCGCACCCTTGTTCCGAATACCTTCCCAACAACACTCTCCAATCAGCCTTGCGGTCCTCGAGCATCCGAATCGCAGTGAGCTGATCCTGAAGCTCCCGTGTCTTTTCCTTGAGCTCCGCAACCTTCTTCATCTCAAGCTCAGCGATGATCGCTGCCGCCTGACCTGCATCAGTGATCTCTGGACATCCTGCTCGAACATGGGTCTTTATGCGGCCGAACTTGGGGTGGTGGAGGTAAAAGCCGCCCTTAGACCATTTCAAGGTACACCCCAAGCATTCGATGACCTTCCCAAACGGGATTATGGACTGAACATCCTTGGACTTGCTGGGCTCCACGATGATGCTTCCACTCGTTGTCTGGTTGAGAAGCCGCTGTTCATCTCCCGCCAGCGTAACATAGACCTGCTGACAGTCACGGCATTCTTCTTCATCCTTGGCTGGTCGAAGCACATGCGTAGATCCCGAATCCAACAGGGTTCCTTGCTTATCTTCGCCGTCGGCACTAGTGACCTTCATAACCTTCAACCTCAGGGAGTCCAGCTGCCTTTGTATCTCTTCATACGTAGGCGGCCGTGAGGAGGAACCCGTAGAACTCGAAGCTCCCCTTGACGCGCTGTCCACGGTCATAGACTTCAGCCGCAGCTCATCTAACTGCCTCTGGATAGACTCAAACGACGGAGTTGTCGCTGATCCCGCCGGGGTTCCAGAAGGGTTGTTGGCCATCATGGTTTTCAACATTTTGGACGCATCCGCCAACATCTGCTTCAACTCTCCTGGGCGCTCCTCTTCTGGGGGAACCCGGGATTGTGATGAAGTCGGTGACGTAGTAGGCGAAGGTTCCGCCGCAGGCTGAGGAGGCATCGTAGTCGAAGAAGAAGTGATCTCTTGGGTGGTAGCCAAAGCCCTCGCTGCTGCAGTGGTAGTAGCTGAGGTTTGCGGTGAGGGCTCAGACTTTAGTCTGGGTTGACGCAACCCCGAACCCTTGTCCTTCACCGGGCAGTCCTTCTTGAGGTGGCCCGTGCTTGAGCATACAAGGCATCTGCCCGCCTTCGCCGTAGTACCCCACTCGTGGGCGAACTGACAGTCCGCCCCCCGTCTGCAGCCTCCTTCGGTCTTAGCGAACCACTTGCACGCCTTGTCCTTGATAGGTGACGCCTTGGGCCTTGCCGCCGGTGTGGTAGTAGAGGAGGTTGCCGTAGGCGCCGTAGTTGACTGCTCTGCCGTCGTAGTAGCGCTCCTTATCTTTGGAGTAGCCTTCGCTGAAGGGGCTGCCGCAGTACTCAACAACTCCATTTCGGCCTGCAGGTGCTTATGGTAGTCCAAGGTAGACTCCTCGCTGGGATTACTGTCTAGTTGCAGCTTCTGACGCACCATTGAAGTGCGCAGCCACACATCTTGATGTCGGCCCAGAACTCCAGAGACGATCACCGCAAGGCCCTTTATCATCAAGACCGGATCCGGAACCGTCACTGTGAGGTCCTTTGCACGAGAATGCCACCGGCCCCAGCGTCGTAGTCCCTGTACCGCTTCTTCTGCCGTACTGGCCGGTTCGGGAGCCGTGAGCTGCTGCAGCAACAAGGTCTTCTCCTTTTCCCCTCCTGGCCGGTACGCCGTGAGGAGCCTGAAGATCAAACTTGCCGTGCTTCCCGTCACCTTCTTCGTGATCATCTCAGACTTCACCTCCTGAGGGAGCGCGGCAAGCACCATTCCCGCCGCTCTCGCATTCACTCTCCCATAACGGCCCTGCTCCAGACTCGGACTCTTCGGCATCGACAAAGAGATCTTCTCCATGGGCGTAGACTTTACCCACTTGCGGTAGTGTTCTTCCGCCAAGTCCCGGGTCTGAAGCCACCACTCCCAGCTGGAGTCGCTCAAGTCAGTCATCACGCCCCCGACTTCCTCCAGCCAATCCTGTATGTCGACAGGACTCGTGTCTTGGCCCGGCGAGCTCAGAGCTGGGAGAGAAGAAATGCCCGGTTTGACAATTTCCGGCATGTCCGACTTCTTCTCCATCTGCTTCAACTGGACCTCTTGTAGCTGCTTCATCCCCGTAGCGATGAACCCCAACAGCTCCATCGTAGAGGGGTTTCCACTAGCCTTCGCGCCATCTTGCTCCTGCTCCTTTGGTGGATCAAGTTCGGAAGGAAGTCGCTGTTGATCACGTAGAGCTCTATCGCCTGCTGCCAAGTCAAAGTACTCTGTTGTCTGACTGTGACCAGGTACGGCATCCCGACCAACATCATGACTGGACACATAACGACCCTCTGAAGCCCGATCTCGTCCTTGGTGACCCTCTGAAGCCCGATCTCGTCCTTGGTGACCCTCTGAAGCCCGATCACGTCCTTGGTGACCCTCTGAAGCCCGATCACGTCCTTGGTGACCCTCTGAAGCCCGATCCTTGGTGACCCTTTGAAGCCCGATCACGTCCTTGGTGACCCTTTGAAGCCCGATCACGTCCTTGGTGACCCTCTGAAGCCCGATCACGTCCTTGGTGAAGGCCTTCGGTAGAGCGATCTCGTCTTTGGTAACGGCCTTCAGCAGACCGCACGCGCCCCTCATGACCTTCAGAAGCCCGATCACGTTGTTGGTGACCCTCTGTAGTCCGATCACGTACTTCACGATCCTCTGTAGTCCGATCACGTCCTTGGTGACCCTCCACAGTCCGATCATGCCCTTGGTGACCCTCCACAGCCCGATCACGTTCTTGGTGACCCTCTCCTGTCTGATCACGTGCTAGCTGCCTTGCAAGACGATCTCGTTCTCCTTGTAGCTGTTGGACCTCATCACGAAGACGCCTAGCCTCACCATCATGCCGTTCTACGAAACTTCGAAGTTGCCTTTGGACTTCAGCTTGAACCTCTTCAGACGACGTTGAGCTAGGAGGGCCCCTTCGAGAGTACAGCCAGGGGGCCTCATGCTGATGCCGTTCTAAGTGAGTGGCTTGCTCCGGCGTGAAGAGATGATGTTCCCATTGTGGAGGTGCCGGTGGTGATGAAGGATTCCTGGAAAGCCACGGTAAACTCGGCGCCTGCACCGGAGGAGGTGGAGGTGGAGAAGGAGATCTTCGTCCCATTGGCGATGGCATCCTTATCGGCAAAGGTGGTGGTGGCGGTCGCTGCCTCAAACTGTGGTTTTGCAAGTCGCAAGGTCTAGCCACTGTCATCGCCGGGGACTGGGCTGCTGCTTGGTGCGTCACGAGCTGCTGCTGGTGGTTTGTAGAGTAGGCTTGCTGCTCAGGGAGTGTGGTGAATCCTGAAGGCTGGCCTGTTGTTACACCTAACCCTAATCCTTCCATAAACCTACCCTGAAACCCGTTGCTCCTGGTGGTGGATCTCAAAAACTCCGTCAGTCTTGCCACCCAACGAACCACCGGTTGACCACCAGCATTCTGCACAGAATACTCCATAGCCACCGTCCTCTCTGCCTCGTGCGGTTGCCCACTCTGGGGTCTCATAGGTGAAGACGGTCTCGTAGGTAGTGATTCATAGCCAGCGCTGCTCGATGGGCTTATTGCCGTGTCCATGCCCACTTGTCCGCGGAAAAAACCAGGTGCCACCGCGTTTTGAGCTGCTTCATCAGTCAACGTGCGGCCCTCCAGGGGCGAGCCTGCTACCCGCGGTCCCGCCGGGGGCGGTTCTTCGCGAGCAGCACTCACCCGTGGAGGATCGACACCATTGACCATCAACTGGGGCTCATTGGCCTGGCCCACTTGTGGGCTCTGTCCGGTTGCCATCTGGCGCTCTTCTCGCATGCCCTCATACTGCGGCCCGTTGGCCTCTCCTTCCAAAGTCGGGGGAGACGGCACTGGAGGTTGGGCGCTCATAACCTGTGAATACAAACTTCCCCTTACGGGACTTCGTCGTCTAGATCTCAGAAACGTGTTTCACACAGGAGTAGGCTCAACGAACCATGGCGCACGCGATCCGAATTCTTTTTACTGCAAACCACAAAGTCGACATGCGCTTCTGTGCACAGCATGACGATAGCCTAAGCTCGTGGTATGTGGCTTCTGCCGATCATGGCACGTTGCCGCTGGCTTCTACCGATCATGGCATGTCGCCGTTGGCTTCTGCCGATCATGGCTCCAACCTTTCTGAAGCCATCCGCTGCAAACAAGTAGACCCTCACTTGCACAAGCTCCACTCATGCACACTATACATAAAAAGGGGGTCAGGGTCATCAACATACTCCTACTCCTACTCCTACCCCTACTACTACTACTACTACTACTACTACTACTATTACTACTACTACGACTACTACTGCTACTACCACTACTACTACTACTACTACTACTACTACTACTACTACTACTACTAATTACTACTGCTACTGCTACTACTACTACTACTACTACCACCCCTTCTGCTGCCACTACTACTAGTAGTCCTACTCCTCCTGTTGCTACTGCTACTCGTACTGGAACTTCCACTGCTGGTGCTGCTGCTGCTGCTGCTGGTGCTGCTGCTACCGCTGCTGCTTCTGCTGCTGTCCGTAGTCGGAAGAGCAAGGGAGGGATTATCACATTATTGACGATCACAATAAGCAATCGCCATGGCAGTCATTGTAACGGCTGTGGCAATGCAACAACGCAACTTGTTCGAGTCTAGACATCTCTTATATCACGCCCACGGCAAGGCATCGAAGATGTGGGAATTCAGCTGGAGGACCGTTTGCGGAGAAGCAGGTCCTTCAAATCTTGAGCCGAGTAGCGCTTCGCGAGTGAGGGTAGTCGCGATTTCGAGCGCTGTTTGGCGCTTGTCATCGTTGTTGCTGCTGCTAATGGCCATGACGAACCCGTGACATGACCGTTGTTGCCCTGGTGATAAATGATAATACATACGTGCTGTGTTGATGGCTATGATTATTTGGCCGTGCTTCTGGCTACTATCACTCTGCCAGTACCCTGTTTGTTTTAACATTTCACATGTTTGCCGTCGTCAGCAGCACTCTGATTGCCACGGCTATTTCTGTCTGTTGTGCTCGATGACAGGAGCCCTTCAAGGTCTTGCCACTGGAAGGGCCCTGTGCGAAGCTGGCGGCAGAGTGCCAGGCCGATGCCACACGCAGGAAGGTAGAGGGCCAATGTTGGGGGTCTGCATACTTGGTCAGAGTATCACTGTATCGTGCCCTTATCTTCCAAAACCCTGTTTCAATTTTTGAAGCCCCTATATAAGACTGTGGTGGGTTGAGACTGTTGGGCTAAGTGCACTTGTTCCATGGCTTCAAGGTGATGATCTTCTGGTTTATGCTAAAGGACGGAAGACATCGAACCGTGAGCATTAGCTTTCTGAAGGTTATTTTATGATAAGGAATCGACTATGTAGGGTCTCTATAAAGGGGGGGGGGTGCCATTCCGACATTTTGGTGGGCTGGCCCCGGCTTGGGGCTGCAGCCATGTTTGGACACTTTAGGCCTCGTTGGTTGTCGATTCATTGTTTCCAGAGTCCCGACTTCGAGTTTACGGCTCTTTGCAGCTAGGGGTTATGGAAATCAAGGTTCAAATAAGGCCCAACAAATTTCCAAATAAGGCTCTAAGAATGCCCAAATAAGGCAGCAATGCTGTTCCAACCTTCGCCCGGAACCCACGTTCTGCTCTGCTCCGAAAGATGCTCCGAACTTTTTCAAAACATCCCCACTTGGAGGTTCATGGGTAGTTATAACTAGGGTTATAAGTGGGTAACTATACTTATAACCCATATTAGGGGACTTATAACCCTACTTATAACTACCCACGAACCCTAAACCCTATACCCTTATAGAATGCCTATAGATCCCTCTAAAGGGACCCTTAAAGGAGCCCTTATAACCCTACTTATAACTACGCATGAACCTCCTAGCAGGCCTTGCGCGTGAGCTGGCGGAGGCCCGGCTCTTCTTGTCGGTTTGGGGTTTTGTGGGGCTTAGGGTTTAGGGTTTAGGGTTTGGGGTTTAGGGTTTAGGGTTTGGGGCTTAACATAGGGACCTATAGGTAATTTCCTATACTCTTTTGGCGGGTTCCTTATTGTATGGGCCCCAAAACTCTATTCTAATGATTAAGGCCCCTATATTAGTTAAGGTCACTTGGGATCCTTCTCTACTCGATGGAGTTTGTGACTCTTATTTCTGGAGAGTGCGGAATTACGGAGATTCACTTCGAGAAGCGCAACCCACGTGGTTGTGCAAAATAGCTTTTCGGTCGCCCGTCGACTTCGTACGCAAAGAGCTGGACAGCAAAGCAAAGGAACCTCAAAATGACCCTAAATTAGACATGTCTTTCTGATTCTATCCCTTCTGCAGGATGCAGAGAGGCTCCGACGACAAGCAAGTTCCTCTCAGATTCGGCCGGGTTGCCCGGGTTTGAACGGTTGGTGTGCTGAACTGGTCCCGTCTGTGCAGAAAGCAGAGCAGGGGTGACCTCGTCATCGTGATCGCAAAGCTTAGAAACGAAGCGCCGAGGTGATGGCAAGGGGGACAAGCCTCTTGGACGAAGCGGCACAGTGTCTTGCGGTGCGCTGAGAGCGGAGGATACCTCACCGTGCCATCTTTAAAGGGCTCTATACAAGAGTTAGGATAAGGGATACTACAAGGGTACTATAATAAAGGGGCCTTGATAATTAGAAAAATCCAAGGAGTGACCAGGAGGTGATCAGACTTTGAAGCTGGAGCTCCGCGGCTCTGAGGCTCTGCTCAGCGATCATCGCATCCCCCCTTTTTGGTCGTCCTCGTCTCCTTCAAGGAAGGTGCCGGGTCGAACAACCCGAGCCCCACGAGCAGCGCTGTTGGCGGTGGAGCGAGCGGGGCCTGTCTTGTGCGAGAACCTCGAGCTTCACGACGCCACTGGGGTGACGAACGGAAGAAGTAGCACGTTGTGCTCAGAAAGTTGGCACTGGGCCAGAGTTTCAGCCCTCCCTGGGGCTTCAAAGAGGCTGGAGAGGCCCATCTTGTTCAGCACCAGCAGCGACAGGGGATGCTGAGGGTGCGGTTCCAACACTTTCTATCATCAGCAGAAGGAAAAGTTCACGATAGTTTCCTTGGAGAGTTTCCAATGCACGTCCCAAGGACCATGCAACGTGTGCCTTCGTAGCGTGCCTGAAGGCCCTCAGCTCTACTTACTAAGATTCGAATTCATTGATTGAGAAGCTTCCAGGGCCAGTGCCAAAGTACCTTGTAAAGTCATGATGTCAATATAACTCTTGCCTAGCATGTACTTGGGAATACCTGGAGTGCATTTTAACTGCTAGCTTTGCTGTTGCGGGTTAAGTACAAGACCTGCCCCTCGGTGCGAGTGACGCTCGCAGTGTGGTCCAGAGTGGTCAAGCCCAAACCCTATAGCCTCTATAGACCCCTATAACCCTAAATCCCAAACTCCCTAACCCTATAAACTCTAGACCTTAAACCCAGAATCCAACTCAGCTCAACGATGGTCCAATGGTGCGCGCTTGGGTTCTCTGCTTGCTCATTCGTTTGGCAGCTGCCTCTCCACGAATACTCCTCTCACGGCCGCGGAAGCAAGCAGGAAATGGACCGAAGAGAGGGGTCTTGGGTGGTTGGGACCCAGAGAGCCCAATACCCCGTAATTAAGGAATATGCCTTAAATTATAAGGGAGTTCATATTATGATTTAAGCTATATTCCTTAATTAAGGAGTATTGGGCTCTCTGGGGATTGAGGGTCCTGACAGCCGGCAGTCATGGAGTTTAAGGTTCAGGGCTGAGGGTTCAGGTTCAGGTTCGGTCTGTGCAGAATTCGGGATCGCATGAAGTCCACACGGTCTTGTAAGCTTCAGATGCTACGCTCGTTCGGATGCCTTCCCTCTGTCAGATGCGAGCTACTATCCCTTTCGCCAGCTCTTGGATTGCTTCGTGGCAGCACTTGGCGCCATGAAACCAGGCCAGTTCAATTGAAGCAAATTCGGCAACCCTAAGCCCAAAATCCTGAATGACCTTGAATCCTGCTCCTTCCAAGGTGATGGCGCAAACTTCAGCAGCAGCTGGGGCGAGTTCCGGGTGCGTGTGGCGGAGAATGCCAGACAAGGCAGGCTGACTTGGGTGGGGATCCCAGCAAAAATTAATCAAACACCTCCGTCAAAAACAAGTACGGAGTAGTGACGGCCTTAGCTATACCAGCTGTAAGAACTGGTAGCCAAGTATTACCAAGCCTAGGACAAGCTGCGACAACAGCTGCAGTTCTGCCGCTATCGCTTCTGCTGCTGCTCCTTCTGCAGCAGCTCCTGCTGCCGCTGGTGCTACTGCGGCTGCTTATGCTACTTCTACTGCTGCTAGTAGTAGTGTTGCAGTCGTAGTATTATCAATATTATTACTAGCAGTAGAAACTACCACCACTACGATGACGACGACATCTAACACTCCTACGACTACTACGTCTACTACGACTACTACGACTACTACGACTACTACGACTACTACGACTACTACGACTCCTACGACTACAATTACCATTGCAACTAAGGCTACGGCTGCGACAAGGGCAACAGACGACGACTACGACAACTAGAATATCGCATACGACGACTACGACGACTACGACGACTTCGACGACTTTCGACGACTGCGACGACTACGATCAGTACGACGAGTACGGCGACGGCGACGGCTGCTGCTACTTACTACTGCTGCTACTACCAGTGCTGCTACTTCTGCTGCTGCTGCTGCTACTACTACTACTACTACTACTACTATTACTATTACTACTATTATCACTAGTACTATTGCTATTACATCTACTACTACTACTACTACTACTACTACTACTACTACTACTACTACTACCACCGTTTCTTCTGCTACGACTCGTACTCGTTACTACGACTACGACTACTAGTACTAAAAGTTCGACAGTCACGACAACAGAAACAGTCGTAGTGTCACGGGAACCAAGAGAAAAGCTGATGGCAAGGAAGATGGGAAGCTTGGTGACAACATCAATCATATGATCACTAATAGTGCAGCATGCGAAATCTAAGCCGCTCACGTTCATCAGATGAAATTCGCATTGCGGGAGAGCAGTGGCTTTCCGGGATTGTTCCTCATGGTAGCAATAAAATACTATAGAAGCTTGAATGCGTACACGTACACATGTATGTATTCTTTGCATACGTCTTGTGTTCATTAAGAGGAAGGGTGGTCGGTATGTGATGAGGTAGCATAAGATCATACAACCAGGTCGAAATCATAACACATGCGCGAACACAAATGTTGGCCCCAACATACTTGTGTATGTATATGAATATGTATACGTGTATGTATATGATTGTATATGTATATGTGTGTATGTATGTATCATACGTATATATATATATATATATATAATTAAATGTGCATGTATATATATATATATATACACATGTATGTACATATATATATATATATATATGTATACACATCCGTCGATCCATCGATCCATCGATCCTTCCCTCCCTCCATCCATTCATGCATCCGGCCGGCCGGCCGGCCAGCCAGCCAGCCATCCATGAGAGCACATTCAATAATTCCTTCCTTCCTTCTTCACTCTTTTCTTTCTTCATTATGCAAGATCAACATCAAGCTCCGTGGCCTTTTGAGGGTTGCCATCCGGCAGAGGCTTCGTGACAGACGAGGGGCTCCTGGACATGGCAAAGCGCATCCACACAGCTTGGGAGGAGGACCGCCTGGGATGAAGAGTTTGGCTGGGGGCGTATATTAAACGATACATATTTTATATGATATGTCATATTATATATGTATGGCGTGGGTGATCTGCTCCTTGCAACGCCGCAGCTGCTCCCTTGGAATCCATCCGAAGAGCCCTGAAGCAGGGGTCCCGTAGCGAAGGTGCGCCGGACACAACCGAACTGGTGGCTCCAGCCCGCTCCAGTAGAGCTTCTAGTGCCGGCCTCCAAGAGCCCAGGGTGCCTGCCATGTCATTCTCGCAGGTAGCCCTTGCTGCAGCTCTCCTTTGGACCGTGGTTCGGGGCGACGATCCGTGCTTCGAGTCATCACGCTCGCGGCTGTCGAAGCTCATGAACTCCACGGGCAGCCGAAATTCGAGTATCTCTTGTGGATGCCGTCCAGCTCACCAAGTTCGGATGTACCGCCACTGCGTGCGATCAACAAGCACCAAGGTGACGGGAGCCAACCCGGATTACACCCATCTCCAAAACTATACGGACTTGCCGATGCCTGATTGGAACACCCCGTTGAAGTGGTGCACCGCGCAGGGAGCTGTACTCATTGAGAGGGAAGGACAGAAGCTGAAGCAGCAAGAGCCGACGATGGAAGTTTCGAAGCTTAGGGTTCTCGTGGACAGCGTTCACCGCGATGCCACGACTGCAAACTCCCTACTTCAGGGTCTGGCTGACAAGGGCGAGGTCTACACGGCAAACGTTGAGTACTATCCGCTGCTCTTCAATGCGGTTGCCCCAAACACTGGCGCAGGAGTTTGCCATGGTCCTGACACAGAGCTTGTCACGGCACAGAGGCAGCAACGTCTGGACACCACTCCAATGCCCATGGGCATCGGTCCTGCTCACAGCATGAACCAGACAAGGTACGGCGAAGTGCTGGACATTTTTGAGAATTTATTCGGCATTGGTTCTGCAGGTCCACTGAGGAATCTGACCAACCCACCGATCATTGAGCACAAGACAGGCGAGCTGATAGGGGCGGCCATCGTGCTGAAGTTCTTGGCCACGAACTTGTTGTTTGCTTATGCATCTGGCATTCCACATCCGACTCACACACCGGCAAGCCAGGAGCAGATACTCGAGCTTGCCTCCTGGATCGACTGGCAGCGCAGGGTCACCGCAGTGCCTGCTTTTCTCACCCCGGAGAAAGCTTGTGGTGCTCTCTCTATCATTACGGCTCTGCTGGACAAGTCCAGGCACAGAAACGTCATCCATGTGGGGCATGACACTGACCTTGACGCCTTGGCACACTTCTTCCAGATTGCGTGGCAGGCACCTCCTTACCCGGCATTGACGACCACACCGCCGGGTTCATCACTTGCGTTTACCCCGCGAGGTGACAACACAGCTTCGGTACATTTCACCTACCAAGTCTTTGATTCGACGAACGACCCTGAAGTAAAGGTCGTCCCGACCGTTCCTTCCCAGGTGGACTTGCGCGAAGTCCAGGCTTTCATCGAGAAGCAAATCCTGGAGTTTGCAGGTGAAAGCTGCCTCGAAAGCTGCAAGAGGCTGGTTGCGAAGCTGTGATGGCGAAGAGCAAAGGTCTGGATCAAACTTTTGTCCTTAACCTTTTGCGCCGAACCAGAACCACAGGGTTAAGATCAACAGGACTTATGAATGTTGAGCAAACACATCCTCTGAGCTGTGCGCGCAAGTTGTGCAGACATCAGCGGTGCTTTTTCCGTCCTCTGCCGAGACAGGGCATGTACAGGCAGCAAGCTCAAGCAATCGCTTTGTGGCAGAGTTTCGGATGTACAGAACACGAAGCACCGAGGAACGCCCGAAAAGCAAAGCTGTGGTGTTGGGAGTCCGAACGTGGGAACGAAATGGGCGCAGACGTTCACAGCCAGGTGGCCCTCGCGAGGAGCATGATGCAGGTGAGGGTGCTCCTGCGGCAGGCGGAGGTGACAGCCTTGCGACGCCTGGAAGCAACTCCAGTGGATTCAAGCATGGTTCTGGACAGAGGTCGGTTTTCGCAAAGAATGAACAGGTGGCTTCATTTCAGAGTTTCGGAAAACAAGGAACCTGAAGGATAAACGTCGAAGAATCGTGATTCTGCCTGCAAGCAGACCCCTCATTTCATTGAGACTCTTATGTGAGCCCTGGATGTTTTCTGGTGCGATTTCGGCGTGCCACTTTTGGGCCAAGGAGATTTCTGCCTGCTAGGCTTCGGGGCCGCGCTGTGCCTTGGCTCCGAATCCGCCGGTCCTTTCCTCGAGCCCTGAACCCTAGTTGGATCCTTTAAGGGTTCCTTCAAAGGGATGTATAAGGCTTCTATATGCGCATATAAAGGGTTTAGGGTTTAGGAGTTTCCGACAATTAGGGGTACCTTATTTTGGAGCCTTTATAAGAAGGATCCTTCCATACTAGGTCCCCTAAGTACCTGAGCACGAAAGGACCTGCGGTGCTTGTGGTTCCTTGCCATGATTTCCTCATATCAACAACGGTTTAGGGTCTAGGGTTTTGGGTTTAGAGTTTAGGGTTTAGTGTTTAGGGTTTAGGGTTTAGGGTTTAGGGATTCGAAGAGTAGCCGGATTCTCACCGTTTCGTGGCCCCAGTCGTGATCCAACGAGTAGCCCTGAGCCCGAAATCCTGCAGCCTAGCACTCAGGTTCATTCTCTACCGACACGAGCGAAACATCCGGTACCTCAACGACCTGCACGGGGTCCTCTTAGCTCAATAACGGAGGGAGCCGAAGGCGTCGGGTCTCTCTTTCACGGCTGTTTCGGGCTTCTTGGTTTGAGGGTGTTCCCGTTTAAAGCTTTGAATATCCCATTGTTCATGTATTTTTTTCATCGGTTTTTTTGGGGGTTTTAGCGTATAGATGTGGAGGGTTCAGCAAGGTTCGGGGGTTTTAGGATTTACTACTGTTGATGGACAGAATCCTGCATGACCCTAAGGACTCTAAACTATGGGGATTGGGGTTTTCCTCATAATGGGTAATGCAGGATTTATATCATCCTAAACCCTAAACCCCCCCTAGAGATCCCTTAAAGGAGCCCCCTAAAGGTACCCTTATAGATCCCTTTAAAGGAACAGCACTACGGCTCGCGCCGTTCTTGTGATGAGGTTATGGGCTGGTCCGAGTGGCCTCTTGACTTCTCCGAGTGCAGCAGTTGGCCGCTTGGATGTCTCCTCAATTTAGGACCCTGTAGGGTTCCTTTAAAGGGTACCAGAAGGGCTCCCTTAAGGGATCTATAGGGTTCTATTAAGGGTCTAGGGTTTTGGGATATGGGAGTTTCCGAAAATAGGGGACCTTAATATAGTACCTTAAATAGTAGGATCCTTATTATAAGGACCCCCATATAAGGTACCCCGTATTTTCGGAAACTCCCATTTAGGGCCCCAAACAAGCACATAAGCAAAAGCAAGGATAGGGATATCCCATGTAAACCCCCTTGTAGTGGAGCCCAGTACGGTCGGGATATCCCCATAAAACGCTTATGCTTATGTGCTCCTTTGATCCCTAACAATTCCCGATGTCCTGGAGCCTTGTGACAAGCAGTGGATACTAACCCTACGATGAATGGTAACAGAGTTACAGGTATGAACTTGATATTGAAAACGACAGTTTTAAGGTTGTAGTTGTAGTAGTAGCAGAACAATGCAGGTTTGGACAGCAGTGACGACAATAATTAACAGTAGTGACAGCCCGATTGCTAGGACAGCGGGCGCAGTAGTAGAAAAGGTGCCTGGATGGGTTAGAACCGGGCGAAGGGGTACACTATAGTTTAGGTCGCCATCGGGCTCCGTTTGCTTTTAGTAAGGCCTACGCTCTATCGGATCGCCCCGATGCACTTAGAGCAGGCACATTTCCGCTCCTCGATGGCATCTGGTCTCGGACATAGGGTTTCGGGATCCGGGCCTCAACCCTGAACCCTACCCTGAACCCTAAAGCCATAAAGCTAAGCCTTCAGAACCCCCGGAGCAACCAAAGCACTGAAAGCCCAAAGCAAGCTTCTGAAAGTTCTTTCGAAACGGAATAGATGCTACAAGCTTCTTGGAGCACCCTAAGCTTGTGTATCGATGCTTCTACACCCCAAGCCCTATACCCTGACGTGTCGAGGCTATGAGAGTAGTTCTCTAAACTGGGATACCGCTTTAAGTCCCCCAACATAGTACGGCACCCTTACCGTTAGGACCCTGTAGTACCCTTATACCCTCCCCAATAGAGACCCTTATGGATCCCTTGAAGGAGCCCTGAAAGGGGCCCTAACTTAGACATCCCTTCAGGAGCCCTGAACAGGGGCCGTAACATCGAGAACTACCCCACCCTAAACCCTAAACCCTAAAACCCTAAACCCTAAACCCTAAAACCTTAAACCCTGAACCCTAAAACCCTAAAACCCTGAACCTTAAACCCTAAATCCTAAAACCCTGAACCCCAAACCCTAAAACCTAAAAACCTTAAACCCTAAACCCTAAAACCCTAAACCCTAAAAGCATAAACCGCCCAATCAGGTGGCGACCTCTTCTTCAGCTTTCGCGAAGACCACTGGGGTCGGGAGGAGCTCCAACTTCCGGTGCCCACGCCCCGCAGGGTGGAGGCGGCTGAGGGTTTAGGGTTTAGGTTCCTGAGGGTGTAGGGTTTAGGGTTTAGGTTCTGGAGGGTGTAGGGTTTAGGGTTTAGGTTCTTGAGAGCGTAGGGTTTAGGGTTTAGGTTCTTGAGGGCGTAGGGTTTAGGGTTTTTGGTTTTTGAGGGTTTTGGGGGTTTTGGGGGTTTCAGGGTTTCCGCCGTTCAGGATTGAATATTGGGGTTTAGGGCAGCATCTCTGCGACAAGGCATGTCATGATGAGTTTACCTCCTAAACATGTACCAAGGCTGATCTTCTTCAGTGGTTGGCCAAAGTCGGTGTGGTGACACCGGCGCGGCCGGATGCTCTGAGTGTGCCTGCCCCTTTCAGTGCCAAGAACCTCAGGGAGGTGCTGCGGAAGCGCCGGCGCGGCTTGCGGCTCCTGGTTGCAGGCCTGTTGCTTAAAGGATCATGGGACTTAGTAACTGGGGTTATAAATAAGGTAACTATATTTATAATTACTTATAACCCCAATTAAGGTACTTATAACCTGACTTACTAAGTCCCATGATCCTCTAAGTGGGGAAGAACTCTAAGAACAATGGACGGGACCCACGTTCTCGACCAGGAATAGCAAAGTAGATCTTTTCAAACCCCTAGAAGCAAGGCAGGTGCCAGCCAGTTGGTGTAAGCATTAGACAGCGTTAATGTAGGGCCCTTAATAATTACCAACATTAATCTGGGGGTTCCTTATTATACTTGTAGTACAATGGGCCCCAAGACCCTATTCTAACTACGAAGGCCCCTATATTATAGAACCCTACTATGGATCCCGTATAGTGACCCTTATAGGCCCCTTTAAAGGAGCCCCTATTCTAATTTTTAAGGCCCCTATAGTAGCACATGCTGGCAACCCTAAACCCTAAACCCTACCATGGTTTTGGACATCGGCAGGCCACCACATGGGGTCATCCTTGGAGCCCTACACGATGCTGCTCCGAGCCGCCGCCTCATCTTTGATGATTAGGTGATTAGGGTACCCTGTAAAGGGATCCTTTAAGGGTTCCTTTAAAGGGATGTATAAGGGTTCTATAAAGGGTTTAGGGTGTAGGAGTTTCCGACAATTTGGGGTACCTTATGATGGGGTCCTTCTAATAGGGATCCTACTGTTTAGGGTACTATATTATATTACCCATGTAGAAGCCTCAATAATTACCAATATTATTGTTAGGGTTCCTTATTATAACCATACTATAAGGGAACCCCCAAACCCTGTTCTAATTATTAAGGCCCCCTGGGAGTTTCCAGAGAATGTCCCAATGAGGCCATGAACATCAGCAACCTGGACATGGAGGCGGGTCTCCCACGGCGATGTGCGGTTTAGGGTTTAGGGTTTAGGGTTTAGGGCATGCACAGAAATATTCATGAGCCTGGGCTTAGGTGCAGTTCCATGGGCAGCGCCATCCCTCCCCGGAAGTCGCATGCAAAGAGCAGCTCGGCTTGGGTGTTGGCATGGGGTCTCTGAGTTCCTGTCGTCCTGTCGAAGTTGCCGTGAAGAAGCGGATGTCGCCCCGGCCTACTTTCATTGATGAAGCTGTCTCGCTTTCAAGTTCAGGGGTGGCGGCGGACCTTGTGTTCGTGAAAGTCATCCTTCCTGAGACACCGTAAATCCCTGAAATCTCAAAGGCGGAAGCCAGAAACCACCAAAATACCTCAACACTTCAACCCTAAACTTTCAAACCTTAAAGCCCGTACCCTGAAACCTCAAGCTCTTAACGTTGAAGCCGTGCAGCTCCGAAGAGTCTCCGAAGCCCTGAAACCTGGCAACGCAGAGGTTCGGCTTCTGCAACGACAATCGCAACCTGGCCGACTGGATGCGGCGGTGGGAGTGGAAGCATTCCTGGGCTGCGGCCTCAGGGCCCGGAGGGGTAGCGGTACTTAAAGGATCATGGGACTTAGTAACTGGGGTTATAAATAAGGTAACTATATTTATAATTACTTATAACCCCAATTAAGGTACTTTTAACCTGATTTACTAAGTCCCATGATCCTCTAAGTAGGGTTTCGGGTTGAATTAGGGCTTACGGTTTGCAGGGAGAATTAGGGGGGGGGTCTTAGCAAGCGAAACTGATAGTAGCAAGTAGCATCAAGCTTCAGAAACACGCAGGGATCATACTAAGTGGTATAGCAGCGGGAACAGATATTGGCACTGGTGATGAAGATGGCCTTCAGGAATCCGTCAATTGCGGGTGGTGATGTTCATGGTCACAAAGATGCAAACACGCAACCTTCTAAGGTGGACGATTACGAGTGGACCGGAGCCTACTTGCGTGAAGCTCAGTTAGCAAGCTGACAGTTCGGGTATTTTCCGATGAGGATGCACGAGAAGTGGCACGAAGCGCTCGACAGCGCCTTGGCGACGTTCTAGACTCTAGACTGTCAGGGTACGAGACGGCTACCCTTATAGGTTACTCTACGGTTGCTATAAGGGCATTGCAAGAGTACTGTAAGTAAACTTTAGGGTTACAAGTTACAATGTTGTTACTATCTTACCTGAGCCTGTCTGGGAGGTTTGGCAGAGATTGTCCGATCAGACAGCTTCCTTTCCAACGTGCACGTGGTTATCTGCGGTGGGCCTGCATGGCCACTTTGTGAAGATTAGCCCCTTCTGTTACGCTGCCCACGCTCGGCTTCCAAGGTTTTGCTCTATGCTGCGGGCTGTGAAGGCCAGCTACCCAGATTCGACAAGCCAAGGGCTGTGCCGCAGCTTTTGCCAAAAACTTCAAACTACTCCCTGGGCTTTAAAAGGAGAATCACTGAGCTCTTTTGCTGTGTTACCGAGGCTATCCCGATGCTCCTGTATTTCGCCTGGCCCCTGGTGCCCTACATCCCGGCGAGCCTGAGGCCTTTCATGATAGGAATGCGCGTATGGGTCGGCTCACACATCCGGGCACGCCTCGGGTGCAATGAAGGTTATAGGGCCAAGGCAAGTTATTCTGTTTGCAGAGATCCCAACTACTTAGAGGATCATGGGACTTTGTAAGTAGGTTATAATTGGGGTTATAAGTCCCCTAAGTGGGGTTATCCTAATTATAACCTACTTATAACCTTACTTACTAAGTCCCATGAGCCTTCAAGTATACTGCTACCCAGTCCCAAGCCCGACAGCAAGCTACAGCTATGAAGACCGGGTCCTGTGCGAGTGCGCGAGACACAAAGTCAACTCATCCCCAGAGAGCCCAATACCATTTAATTAAGGAACATGCCTTAAATTATAAGGGGGGGTTCATATTATGATTTAAGCTATATTCCTTAATTAAGGAGTATTGGGGTCTCTGGGTCTTTGAGGGAGTCTTTGACCCGACAGGTCCCAGTTCCTCCTTCAAATCCAGACGCTGGGCCAAGCCACCTCCCCGCCGGCGATCTTGGCCTCTTGCTTACCGGATCGCGGCACTTGGTAAGTAGGGTTAGGATTAGGGTAACTGCACTTCTAGTTAGCTGCAACCTTAGTGGGGTACTTAAAAGTAGGTGCACCCCCTAATCAAGGTATGTAGAACCGTGCTAACTACGTCCCCCGAACGTTTTAAGAGGAGGCTTAGACCCCAGCCCGTGGGATCAGCAGCCCGGTGCCAGACCCTTGATGAAGGAGGGAGTACCACAGAGAGGCTTCTGAATGATTCAAAGAAAGAGTCTCGGGCTTCCTGGGGCTTCTGGGATCCGCTGGCGAGTGCCATGGGAACCGAGGTCGCTGCGAATTGGGTCCTGGCCGTGCAGTTTGCTCTGCAGGCAGCGAGGGGCCATCGTTCAGACATGCCATGAGCCAGGGCAAAGCGCTCAAGGTCTTCTTAGGATCAGCAGCTCGCAAAGTAAGGCCAACCCTGAAGGCACCCAGCAACATGTGTGTGCCCCCTTGAAATTGCCGCTGGGAAGAGACTCCAAGATGTACTCCAGATAGCGAAACCGCAGACTTCTATGCAGAGCACACCGGCCCTCGGCAGCATCCATGGCGGCCTGCGGCGAGCAGCCGGAGGAGCAGGAGGAGCCGGAGGAGGAGGAAGCAGAGGAGAATGCCGAGAGTGACTTGGAGTCTACAAACGGCGATGATGATCGCGACTTCGACGAGGGTGACGACACCGCTCAGAAATCTGTCTCAGGCTTGATGGTGGCATCCGGAACGAAGTTGCGGTGCAACTGGGTTGACCCATCGAAAGAAGAGCAGTTGATGCAATCTTGGAAGAGGGTCAAAGTTGATCCAGTGGAATTGGAGGACAGCGAGAAGGGCGCTTTGGCTCAGCTGCTCGCGTCTTCCAAGACCTGCGAGCGATTGCAGCTGATTGGCCCCCAGCATCCCGACCTCGCCGTTAGAGAGAAGTGGCCGGAAGTTCCAGAGCGTCATGTTAGCATCTTAAGGGCAGTCTCGGAAGCTCTGATGAGTCGATTGATAGTGCTGCGTGTCGATAACTTCCCGGGCTCCGGGGATCCCGTCTTCGGCACCAAGCACGAGCTTCCGGGCCCCGGACCTCTTCGGAAAGCTTGCGGAGGCCTTCCAGGGCGGGAGCCCAAGGCTCAAGAAGCTGACGCTGCAAGGTGGCTTTCACTCAGCCTCGTCAGTTTGCCGCTTCTTGCAGGTGGTGAAGCCGGAGCTCGAATCCTTCCGCTGCCGGGGATGCCTCTTTCACGGCCGCAACTTCGAGATGCTGGTGAGGGCCTTGAGCAGCAGCAGCCAGAAAACGCTCGTGGAGTTTGAGACGGACGCAGCCATCGGCGGTCAGGATCCCTTCGGACTTCTGGCGGACTCTTTCCCGAACCTGAAGATGCTAAGAGCCAAGTACATGTTCGGGAAGACCGGCCCTCTTGAAGCCTTGAAAAGGCTGAAGCTCCGCAAGAAGCAGTGTGTTCTGCCAAGGGAGAGCCACCGACTCAGGGGGCGTCCGGCCGTGGATGAAGAGACAGGCATCGTCTTCTGGTGCATCACTTCCGAGCACCACGACGACGGCTACCGTGGAGAAGGCCTTTCTTTGGTGGGACCAGCTTGACAACACGTGCGAGTGCATGGAGGAGTGGGGCGTCGGCAAGGGCGTAACCAAGGAGCAGTGCCTTGCGTTCATGGATGACTGCGGCATCGGGCTGCACGACGAACTCGACGACGAGGAATGTGGCTTGGACGAGGGTGGTTGTGCTGTCGACTCAGAGACTGACGAGGACACCATCGTTGTGCAGCTGGAGATTAGCGACACTGTGGGTTCCGAGGGCGCTTTGGCGATCAAGGCGCGAACGATGGATGGTCGTGAGTTTGCACAAACGACCTTGGATGCCAAGAAGACATTGGTGCGCACACTCATCGATGACTTGGCCGCAAAGTATCCCTGCTCACCTCTCGCCTTGCGCCTGGTGCTGCCTGGTGGTGGCTGCATCGATGTTCTCGAAACAGCCAACCAAGTTCTGGCGGCAGTCTTGGTATGAAGGCGAAGAGCGCAATTTTGTCTTCCGGGTCAAGCAGCACTCGGTCTTCCGTTGTCGGTACTTGGCTGAGCAACGCTTAGAAGGCGAAGTGAGCGTCAGCATGTAGCAGCTGTTAGACGGCGTCTGACGGGTTGTGATGTTGACTTGAGACTTCATGCCACAGAAAAGCGAAGACTGCCAGCTGAGCTTTTATTGATCGCTGTTCGCTTGATGGGCTTGCTGAGCTTTTGGTGCTGTGCGCATGCCTGCCATCATTTGCATGCAATTCCATCCTGTACTCCACTCCCAAACCTCAGAGAGCCCTACGCCACAATTCCGAAATAGATCCAGCAACGACCTAGGCAGCCCTTGCACCCAACATAGCCTGGCGGGCTCTTGCGAAGGAATCTGATTTACCATCACAGGGAGTCTAGTAAATAGTCTATATGGTGTCCTCATTGGGGTAACTTCAAACAAGTTCCTCAATAGTAAACTACAGGGTTTTCTTTATTATTATGGTAACTTAAACTAAGTTCCTGAACAACATCCTAAACTCTAAGCCTAAACACCCTAAACAGCCCTAAACCCGAAACACCCCTAAACCCTAAACACCCCTAAACACCCCTCAACCCTAAACCACTAAACATCCTTACACCCTAAACACCCTTCAACCCTAACCCACTAAACATCCCTAAACCTTAAACACCCCTAAACCCTAGGAAGCCAAGGAGCCGCTCTGCATCCAGGTTCGCCTCGCCGTGCCCGTGCAGCGCGTGCACGGCCTCTACACCAACCAGAGCCACTCCCCCGCTCCTTGGCTTCCACTTGTGTTTACAGTTTAGGGTTGAGGGATGTTTAGGTTTAGGATTTAGGGTTTAGGGATGTTTAGGGTTTAGCGTTTAGGGTGTCGAGAGTGCATAATGAGTAACAGTACCCCGTCATATTCACTATATGCAGCCCCATATACCAATTTTGCGATGTAACCCTAAAAGCGGATTAAAAGAATGATACGCCTCCATGAACATACGACGATCTCATGCTCCCGGCTTTTCTCATTCCCCTGCTACACATTGCTACGCTGGATCCTTACTACGTAGGCTTCGGGGCTCACCCTCGACCGAAGCTTGACACCGTGGCCTTAAGCATATTCTGTGTTTACTTATACCGTGGTTAGACAAAACATGCTATGTACTATACTACATTCTAGTTTTTCATTCTACTGTATTGTGTTACGTTTTACTATACTGTACCAGGCCATACTGGACAAGACGATATCGTACCATGTTGCATTGCAAGATACGGCTAGCGTCGAAGAGGGGAGCCCCGCTACGAAGCCGACAACGAGACAGAAGGAGGCTAGCCTGAATACTGAGAATAGGGTTGTTGGGGTGTATTAAGGGTATAATTATAAGGGAGATCTTACTACTTGGTATATCAATAGGGTTTGTAGGGAGTATGAGGGAGGGAGCATGTTATATTATAGTATAATAGTTTCATAAGGAGCTCTAAGGAATAGTTCTAGTACTTATACAGGCTTGTCAATTGGCCATGCATCGGTGGGTTAGATGACAATGTACGTGCTATGTTGCTTGTATTGCGATGCCGGGCTGCGATTAGGATGATTGCTATCATCTACGTGACCACTATACGTCTTCTTTTGGCATGTACCACGCTAGCGAGTGTTGTGTTATCTCTCCTTCTCCGTACCTCTAGAGCTCAGAGTTCAGGATTTGCCTGCTAAACCCCTCAATGACCCAGCAAGGCCTTGTCAAAACGATTTTTTTGAGGCCTGCACCCTAACCCTTACACCCAAGGCAAAGACGTCTGCAGACGAAAGAAACTCTTCAAAAAATAAAACCCAAAGCCCGACATGTAAGTTTGGGAGAGACGGGAAAAGGAGGCCTTCAACGACAAAGAAGGCCTAAAAGTTGGAGCCCTCGGAGGTACCCGCGCCCGGAGGCCGACATCGGATCATGTTCTCGCGCTTGGGCGTGTGGTCCGGCCTCTCGGATGCATCGGAGCGCGGAGGTTTGGAGGTTCGTGACGGAAGGTAGCTGAATCTTGCTTAAGTTACCGGGCTCTTTAAATTTGAAAAGGGTCGTAGAAATCGGAGTGCGGAGGTTTAAGATAGCATAATCTGGCTTAAGTTACAGGGCTCTTGAGGTTTTTAAAAGGGGTTGTCTAAGGGAATGCGCGGGGATCGTGATCATGATTTACTGTAATATGACTGAGACTGACCGAATGCAAGGGTGTTCGAGTCTCCGGGAATGTATGGCGGCACCCATGGCAGTGATGCGTGTGGTTGTCGTGGTTGCGGTTGTTGTTGTTGTTGTTGGCTCGTGCTCGGTAGGTTTGGGGCTTCAGATCTTTGCGTTTCTTGTACTCAAACCCGAAACACTTAGCTCTGAAACCCCGACTATCATAAACCCCACGACCCTAAACCCTAAACCTAAGCCCTAAGCCTAAACCCTAAAACAAAGAGCGTGAAACACACACCCTAAACCCTAAACCCTAAACCCTAAACCCTAAACCCTAAACCCTAAACCAACTGAAAAGCCCTCCACCGCTTTGGAAGCCCCTGGGTTTCTTCAGAGGCCAAGCCGGCCCGGCCTTGCTGGAACTCCTTTGGTCCTTCTTTGGCGAGGAGGGGCTGTAGGGTTTTGGGCTTTCGGGTTTAGGGTGTCAGGGTTTATAGTTTGGGGTTTAGAGCTCTAGGGCTTTAGGGTTTAAGGTTTAGGGTTTAGGGCTTTAAGGTCTAGGGCTTTGGGGTTGAAGGTTTAGGGTTTAGGGGTTTAAGGTTTAGTGTGTAGCGCTTTAAGGTTTAGGCCTTCAGGGTTTAGCGTTTGAGGTTTAAAGGGCTTTGGGGTTTCGGGTTTAGGGTTTAGTGACGTGGAGCTGAAAGGGATCTTCCCAGCTTTTGGAGACTTTGGGGTGTAAGGCCCAGGACCCTTCTATAGAACCCCTATGGCACACTCCAAGGAGATCCCAGGGAGCCTTGAAAGGGCGGCTTAGGGTTCCGGGGTTTAGGACCTTCTCAAAAGGGTTTTGGGGGGGTCTTCGGCAAGATTGACAAGGGTTCCACAGGGTTTTACAGGGTTCCATGATGTCTTGCGGATTCACCAGTTGTACGTGCTATACTGGTGTGCCTCGACCCAAAGAGCTCGATATACCTTAAGTAAGCCATATTTCGCAAATCATAATATCCAGTACTCTGTGAATCCGAAGCCCACCCTGAGCCTACACCCTAAACCCTAAACCCTAAACCCTGAACTTGAGGATGCTCCGTATCTGAGATCATGGGAGTCTTGGGATCTGTGGGTGCGCTGTGCTTGAGTCTGCACGCCTATAGCAGTATAGCACCTTTCGAGCCCCTAGTTGTCCCCAGTCCCCACTTAGGAAACCCCGTGGATCCGTTCTAAAGCCATTCTAAAACCCAAACGAGATCCTTCTAGTTCCTTTCTGACTCGAATAAAATCATTCTAACATCCTTCTGAAATCCGTCAGCAACCGACATGACGCCTTTTTCCGGGCAGGAGCAACAGAAAGGCAACTTCCCCTTCGAGCCGGTGTTTCTGAGCGTGCGGGTGAGGCGCACAGGGGTAGCCCTTAAAAACTTCCTCTACTAACTATGAAACGGCTGAAAAGGGTAGGGGGCCTAATCATTGAAATGGGGTTTAGGTTGTATACTACATTACCGTTACACAGGGGCTATAGAAGGGGATGCTATACGAATCATTTAGAACTCCCTACTTAGCTTCAGGGAACCTCTGAGAACCGGAAAGTTCAGCCTACCAGGGCCGTCCCCACGATCTATGCCGTCACCTACGAGGAGCTTCCCATCATGAGTTTTCGGTTTAGGGTTTAGGGCGAGTTGTCAGGGCTCCGAATAAAAAGTATCATGTGAGCATGGCAGTGGTGCGCAACTACGACTAAGGTTGAAGCCGAGGCTTTCTACGGTAATACCTTACCATGGGGGCTTTAATAATCACCTCTGGGTTTCCTTATTATAGTTACACTCTAATGGGCCCCAAAACCCTATTCTAATTCTCAAGGCCCCTACATTAAACCTTAAACCGGCTGCACGCCTGGGCTGCTGCAGGAGATGTCCCAGTTCTACGCGTGCGTCTTTTGGCCACTTGACCTCTCCTAGCCTTGTGGGTGTCCATGGTTTAGGGTTTAGGGTCATGGCTTATGGCATCCTGCTCAACGAATGCGGCGTGTCTGCAAAGGCCATGGGATGTGATGATGATGCTCTTCAGTGAGCTGTACACTATGCTCGTGCCCTTGTTCCTGCCCGATCGCCATTGGATTGCGCGGCTCCCAGGCTCAGAGGCCTATGAGGACGGGTTTCAGGTCTTCTTTGCGCACCGTCAGGTCAGCACTATGTTGTGGTCACTCAGATACTCTGACCAGAATTGGTGGCACATTCGTGCTCGCAATGTGAAGACG
This sequence comes from Symbiodinium sp. CCMP2592, assembly GCA_905221615.1. Taxonomy (NCBI): domain Eukaryota; class Dinophyceae; order Suessiales; family Symbiodiniaceae; genus Symbiodinium; species Symbiodinium sp. CCMP2592. The sequence continues at coordinate 574,852 of CAJNDT010000635.1, read as the reverse complement.
CCTGTCGGCAAGAAGCTGCTTAATCTCCAGCAGCCTCATGAGTACATTGCCGATACTTTTTGGATCTCTCAAAGAGCATGGCACCCTAACTCCCTGAAAGGGATCAGACTTGCGGAGCAACCTATCTCAATGTGTGAAAGCTTCTTGTCAGCGAGGGCACAGCTGCCATCTGCCGGGCTGGCGCCGTTTCCGATCCCCTACGATCCCTGGATTGGAACCGACCAGTTCGACGGACGGGAGCAGGCCATGAGATTTCGGGAATCTTCCAAAGCCTCCGAGGCATGGCAAAGGAATCGCCGACCCCAGACCTGATGCCACCCTCAACCTTCCCAAACCAGGAGAGCCTTTTGAGATCTCCTCAAGCCCCTAGGCGCCTGGAGTCCCTACCCAAATCCTGAACCCTAAATCGTCGTGGAATGCTCCTACTATAGGCCGCCTACTGGCTATCCCTCACGGAGTTCGAGCAGTCGGAAGCTCAGTGTTTGAGGGATTTGGAAGGTTGAAGGTGTCTGGGGTTTTGTCAAAGGTCTATTCGTTGGGGTTTAGGACTTGGAGGGTTAAAGGGTCTTGCTGTGGAGCGTGCTGTGGAATGAAGAAGGGGAGGTGCGGGGACAGGCTCAGAGGCAGCAAGATTTCGGGATTTACTTTCACCCCCAAACCCCACAACCCTCGAAGCCCTAAAGCCACAAATCCTTACAGCGCTCAGCCGAGGTATCCCAGCCTTGGTCATTTCCGCAGCGTCCCAGATCTCTTGGCGCAGCTGCGGCAGTGACTCGGCTCTTGTTAAGGAACTTCTTCGTTACGCTGCCGGAGTAGAGGAGTCCTACAATTCGCCATCTGGACATGCAGTATATCCATAAGCTAGATAAATTGCAAATCTGCAGCCCCGTAGATGAAATCTACAAATCAGATGCTGTCGTCATTGTGGTAGATTCAACTACCCATATCCCTTAATTAAGGAATATACCTTAAGTCCCCTTGCAGTAGACCTAAACCCTAAACCCTAAACCGTGGACCCTTCGGGCCTTGGAGAGCCAGGCTTGATCCGGAGGAGGCCAAGCGCGGCATGAGAGCCTTCAACGAGGCACCCGAGTTTTTTTTTGATTCCCGGGGGTGGGGGGGGGGGGCGGGGGAGGGGGGGGGGATTAAGGGTTTAGGGTTTAGGGTTTAGGGAAATTTTTTAGGGTAAACCCGAAGCACCGGTGTCTTCGGGGGCTCTTGATCCTTGGAGCTCGGCTTAGGGTTGGAGATGATGGGTCCCAGGGGTCGGCGGATCTCATTACGGATGTGGTCCCGTTGTACTTGGAGGATCATGGGACGCAGTAAGTCAGGTTATAAGTTCCTTAAGCGGGCCTTATAAGTGCTTCTAAGTATAGTTACCTTACTTATAACCCCAGCTACTAAGTCCCATGATCCTTTAAGTATTGTGATCTGTTCGCAGGCGATCCCACCAAGCGCAGGGTAGACTTTGGGGGCTGTCAATGCGGCACTGCAAGGGTCGAAACTCCGTCTCCACTGGTCTGTCGAGATATGATAGAAAGCCTAGAGCTTGAAACCCACAGCCCAAAACTTCAAGCTAAGCAGGAGGAACAGAGCCTGCAACAATCACCAGGGAGCCTCAAGTCTCAAGTTCAAAGCCTCAAACCCAACGACGGCGCACTTGCCATAAATTATGCAGCCCTAAACCCGAAACTCTAAACCCTAGACCCTAAACCCTAAAGCCCGAAACTCCTACACCTCAACCTGCGGATCCTGCGAACGCCGGCGTCGGCTCAGTTTCCTTACCTTGGGTTAGTAGGGAATGGAGGGCTGGGGTACAATTACAACTACAATAACCAACCGTTCTTCATCTCCCTACTAACCAAAGCTAAGTTATAGGGGTTATTAAGGCCCCTATATTATAGTACCCTTATAGATCCCTTATAGCAATCATTCCCTACTAACCAAAGGTAAGTTTCGAGCCGCCGAGGCCACGCTACGGAGTTCCCTGGACTTCTACCGCTGGGCCGCGGCCTCTTTGCAACCTTGCGGCACGAAGTCCGGCTCTTTTGCCTTCCCATTAGGGGAAAGGGTTTAGGGTTTAGGCCGAAATAAGTACCTGTGGGGGCTCCTTACTATAATGATAGTATCATAGGCCCCAAAACCCACCATTCTAATTATTAAGGCCCCTATATTATTGCCTTCCCACCTCCGGCTGGCATGCACCCACAGAAGAAAAGAAGTCAGTATTGTGAGAAGTACGCTGCATGCGAAGCCCTTTCTCCGCCGACAGTCTGTCTGGTTCTTAGTAGGGATGGGGGAATGGATCCCTATAGCAGCCCCCCATATAATCGCCAAAACAGTCTCCATAATCCATTCCCCTATTCACTACTAAGACCCAAACAGTTTGTACCCTTATAGTATCCCTTGTAGTAACCCTTACATAGAGCCCTTTAAAGGAACCCCTATTCGAATGATTAAGGCTCCCATATTATAGAACCCTACTGTAGTTCGAGAGGTTGGGAAATTCCATGCTGCCGTGGCTGTGATCCGGCAGAAGACCCTCACTGTCTGGACCGGGACTGCCAGGTGAGGTGGGGGTCCTTGTTAGGAGGCCCAACATAATGGATTACAAGGGGGACCACTGCAATAATGTGTACTGTAGCTCCGTTATACTCGAGCATATTAGATGACTAAGCAAAGCACATCAAGCATACAATGCAATGCAATTCAAAGCCCGTTCAGGAGCAAGTATGCCGGCGGATTCATGATCCGCGAGGTATCCGAACGAGGCGGATTTGGGACACGGATGCTCTGTAGCGGTAGCCGTGCAGGTGAAGCATGGCGGTTCGGAAGCATAATGGCAGCCCTCTTTGGCACAGAAGCAGTCTAGGGCATGACATGGTCTTACAAGCAAATCCCGAACAGAGAGCTTGGTTAATGAGTAAGCGGGTTCAGGTATCATTTGTTCAAATGTAAACAGTGTATGGTAGACCCATGCTGGAGTAGCACACTGTGCTGCGTTAGCATGTGGGCGGACAACTTCGGTGATGACGTACGGTTGCAGATCTTGGACCATTTATGGCCAAAGGAATGGCGGGGTGCTCAGTTGCGATCTGTGGCCTCGTTGGTACCATTCTGCTTGTGACAGCCATACCTGCCTTGAGGCTCTTGACATGTGCTAAAGTCTGCCAAGCGGCGAGACGCTTCCTTTCGCGGCAAGATGTGCGAGAGAGCCTGGTCACCTCACTGCCGGAGGATGCTTTTGCCCTCACCTCACCTCTATGGCGCCTGTTGAGGAGCGCCATCGTGCCGGACTCAGCTCTCCGTTTGTGGCTTCGTGCTGTGCTTTGCCGCAGGGTTGGCCCCCCAAGGCAGCTGGAAGCCCCTGCAGCACCGCCATGTTGAAGCCGACCTTTACGGTGATGGGAAGGCCAGCAGCTCGCGCAACGAGCTGTAGAGGTGGAAGGTCGCGGCTGCTGGGGCGCTGCTTCACGGTGTCTGCTCAAACGGGAGACGTGGCCCTGGTCACCCTGGCGCTGCAGTGCCGGGCGGACATTGAGCAGAGGATCAACGGCCAGAGCGCCCTGGACTCGGCGTCGCAGGCCGGGCAGGTGCAAATCGCAGAGGTGCTGTTGCAAGCCCGCGCGGCAGCGACTCAGACGGCGCAGGGCCGCTGGACTCCGCTGATGCGTGCAGCGCAGGACCGCGCCTGCACTCTCCCTCCGCGATGTTTCGGAGCTGCGTCTGTAAACTCTCGGTGTCGGAACAAATCGTAGGTAAGCATCGTGTACCCCAAAGCCCTGGCTTGAAGGAAGCATGCCTAGGCCTAAGATCTTGGGGCAAGTTTCGGAGTGCAGGGGGGACATCTCAAAGTCTGCGAGCTCCTCTTAGCCTCCGGCGTCGACCCGGACGAGTGGGCCGAGCGGACTACGGCCTTGGACGTGGCGGTGTCCCTTTCGCACTTGGAGGCCCGGATCCGAAAAGGAATTCTAAGCAGAGTGTGCTTTAAGGGCCCGAAACCCAGAAGGCCCTAACCTCTTAAACCCTACACCTCTAATCCCAGAGCCCTAAGCCCCGGAGGTGGTGAAAGCTCTGGAGGCCAAGCAGGCCCGGAGGTTCATTGAACTGCCGGCAGCGAGGCGAAAAGTCGCGGCTTCCACGAGCTTTCGAGGGGCCCTGGAGAGCTTTCGGCGGCCTTCCAGGAGATCCGGACGGGGCGTCCCTGCCACAGCTGTTTCCGAAACGCACAGAACATCTATATTCATATCTATATCTACATCTATATCTGTGTCTACATCTGTATCAATATCTACCACAATATCTATATCTATTTACATCTAGACCTCTACATCTGTCATCTATATCACCTGTAGCATCATTATCATCTACATCATCTGTGTCATCCATATCATCCTTGTCATGTGTATCATCTTTATGATCTGTATCATCTGTATCATCTATATGATATAAACGATATATATATATATATATATATATATATATATATAATTATGTTGTCTACATCTATATCTATATCTTCATCTTTATCTAGTCTACATCTATATCTTTACATGTATATAATCTGTATCATTTATAGCATCTTTATCGTCTGTATCACTATATATATATATTTATACCTGTATCTATATTTATACCTGTATCTATATCTATACCTCTATATCTGGATATAGATGTAGACATAGATGCTGATGTAGACCTAGATAGAGATATGGATAAAGATCTAGATATAGACAGACAGACAGATAGATGGATAGGGCCACCGTACGGGTGTCTGAGGAGTCTGTGTAAAGCTCCTGCCCGAAGCCTAGGTCCTTTGTGGCTCGGCCTCTCTACCGCTGCAGCCGAGAGTGCGCATCCCCGCGGCAGATGCTGAATCTGACGAGGAAGACGACGAGTTCGGAAGCGGATGAGAAAAAAGAGCGAAGTCTGCAGTGTGCTGCCTTAGCAGATTGATCTCCGCACTGTGATTCTACCTCTTGTGAGCAGGTCGGGGCTTCGAAGTCGCTGTGGAACGTGGAGCGAGACCGCTGTCTCACCAGCCGGCAAAGGCCTCCAAGGAGTAGAACGCGCGTCACTAGGGCGGGAAGGTGATGCTGCGGTCCTCGCAGGCTTCACTGCGTAGGGCGCGGTCTGGATCTCGAGCCCGAAACGCAAATCGGTACGCCCGATGCAGAAGCAACTGCTCGGCAAAAGAGGTTCGCTGTTGCATGCATCTCTTGGGGCATACCAGGCACCCTCTCAACACTGTCTCTATTTTTCTCAAGCAGCTAAGTATTTGTTAACCTTTCTGTGCCATCGCAAGGCGGAGGTGGGAAACTTTGGGCGCCTCGCCGGTGAGGGCCTCAGTTACAAGCGCGGGATGGGGGCAGTTTGGCAGATTGGGTCCCAGGCCCCGGTGTTTGGGGGTTAGGGTGGTTACAAACAAGGACAAGCAATTTCTATTTATCACTTTCTTGAGGGTTTAGGGTTTAGGGTTTGGGGTTTAGGTTTTAGGAGTCTAGGAGTTTAGGATTCAAGGTTTGGGGTTTGGGGGTTAGGGTTTAGAAGTCTAGGAGTTTAGGGTTCAAAGTTTAGGGTTTAGGGTTGAAGGTTTTAGGAGTTTAGTATTCAAGGCTTAGGGCCCAAGACTTAGTTTAGAGCTGAGAGTTTATGGTGCTTCAGGTTTAGGGTTTAGTGCTTGGATTTGGGAACCCACAGAGGACTTTCGATCTGGACGGATCCCATCCGCCTGTGCTTCCAGCTCCGGGCTTGTCGGAAGTTTTAAACCCGAAACCCGAAGCCCCTTAACCTTAACCCCTGAACCAAGACTGCTGTTTAGGTGCCCATGTCCAAGCAATCCTCAATCGAAGAAGCGATCGGTTCTTCAGTTTTTAAGGGACTTTAGGGTTTAAGTTTTACTGCTGCCTTGGGGTTTCTGAAGTTTGTACCTTCAGTGTATCTCCCTGACCATCCAACGGTAAACCTGGACCCTCAGTGCCTACCAGCTTCAGGTGGCATCCTAGCTGCAGCGATGCGCGAGACTACTTGCGCGGGTCTCGAAAACCGTTATTGGATGCTGTGTAGACTTTGCAAAGATCTGGCATTTACTGCAGCCTGACATAATTTCGCGTTGAAAGAGTAGCTGGGGCTTATGAGGATATGCGTGACTTGGTTCCTGCAGCTTGGAGTTGGAGGTCTTGTGCAAGTTTCGGCTTCTATGAGCATGCCCAACATACTCATACTATGATTTCACCCAGAAGCCATGCTCAAATTACTGGGTAGATTGAACCTTTTGCTGAACCCTTTCATGGACTATAAATGCTGCATATAAGAGCCCTATAGGAGCCTCTTTCCAATTGTGTAGGCTGCTATATTCACGCTACGATAGTCTAGGGTTGAGACCATTGATCCAACCCGAAAACGAAGCGAAAGTTTCTTGAACCTACTACTACTACTACTACTACTACTACTACTACTACTACTACTACTACTACTACTACTACTACTACTACTACTATTACTACTACTACTACTACTACTACTACTACTCCTGCTACTACTACTACTACTACTACTACTACTACTACTACTCCTGCTGCTGCTGCTACTACTACTACTACTACGACTACTACTGCTACCTAAACCCTAAACCTTGATACTCAGATGTGGATGCCGTGGGGATGCTCTCTCTGAGCAATGCAGCCAAAGCCGTTGCGCTTGCCAATTCCATGGCCGAGAACCAGGCAGCGTGGACTGCTCCGTCGTACTATAGGGTCCTCAGTAATTACCGACACTATTTTGAGGGGGTTCCTTATTGTAGTTATAGTACATTGGGCCGCCTCTATACGATTCTAATTATGGTCCGGGGTGTCGATTTGACGGGTGTACCAGTTATGGTTGATGGCTAAGGGTTCAGCGCATTGGCTTGGCCTGGTCACATCTGCTTATTGCAACCGTCACCATCGATACCTGTATCTTAAAAGAAGTGACGCTTATCCAATCCCGCACCAGCCGCATGGTAGTTTTTTTGGGCTTCCTGAGCAAAGCATTTTTTTGAAGTTTCAGCTTTTTAGGAAACGCCCGAAACTACTTGTCAAGAGTGTTGCTGTTCCGCTCTTGTTCTTCTGCTCGGCCTTAAACTTGCTTCAGCATGAGCTTCGCAAGCTTGGGTGGAGTCTTTGAATGAGAGCTTTGTTTCATCGACAGCCACGCACCATCTTGACCATCTATACTGAGACTATTGGCTCCTAAGACAGCATATGGCATCCGACCTATCTACAGTGTGCCACTTCTTGTCGCTGCTCTGTTTGAAAGGAATCTTTACTAATGCAGATGCTTGATAACTTAAACGATCAGGGGACGCAGTAAGTAGGTTTTCACTTTGGCAAATACAGGGTTTAATACATGAAGCCCTCATTGCTAGTACCGTTGTCCATACGTAACCTACTATCTTGTAAGAAACCCTGCAAAACCTCATAAAGCCATATTTACAATGTTTCCCTGTTCCTCTAAGTATTGCTCCTTTGCAAAAAAAAGGATGCTCGCCAGGCAGCCTCCAAGCACCTGGCATTTCAGCCAGAGCTGCTTTCCGAGGAGGCTGGTCCCTGTTCTCGTGTGGCCCCTGTACTGTTGATGGACAAAATCCTGCATTACCCATGATAAGGAATATACCATAGTTCCCATAGTTTAGAGTCCTTAGGGTCATGCAGGGTTTTGTCCATCAACAGTATGAAACTCTATGAAACCCTATGAAACCCTATGAGACCCTTCTAGAAACCATTCTTCAAACTCTTATAGTAAGCCTTGTAGAAAATGTTAAAGCGCCGCTGACTTCGGCTTCTGGCGAGGAGAACGACGTCGAGAGGAGGCCCAGCGAGCAGAAGGGGTTGTTTAGGGATCCTTAGGGGTGTAGGGGGAGGGGGGGTAGGGGGCCTTAAGGCCCATAATAAGGACTAATAAGGCCTATTTAAGGAAATATAGTCCCCTACACCCCTCCCCCCTACACCCCTAAGGATCCCTATAAGTTTAGGGATTTAGGGTTTGTGGGTTTGCGGTTTTGGGTTCAGTGGTTTTGGGTTTCAGTGTTAAGGCTTCAGGTTAAGGGTCTAAATAGATCGTAGGTCTATAAGGGCTGCTATAGTGGTGGGGGCCTGATAGTCCGAATGGGGTTTTGGATTACGTTATCGTAGAAACTGTGTGGCATATGTCGACTTCATCTTAATGCAGCTTGTTTTGTTTTGTGTCTGGTGGACGTATTATGTATGTGCACACGTATGTATGTAGGTAAAAATATGGATGGCTGGCTAGCTGGCTGGCTGGCTGGGTGGATGGATGGATGGATGTATGTATGAATGCATGCATGCCGCGAAGGTATACCGCATGAGATGCCCTTGCAGCATAGCACGTGCTTAAGTTCTGCATGCTGTAACCCATATGATGTACATAACTATCCTCCACTGCAGCCCATAAAACACCACGACAGCCCGATGCACAGGCTCTGCCGCCTGGTGGTGACAGCCAGGACCCCTCAAAAAGACGAGGACAAGCGGCCTTGAACATTCCGTGCGCTGTAATCCTGGAGTCCAGGAACTGAGAGGAATAAAGGGCCCAGTGCCAAAAAGGGAGCCCTTTTTGTTCCTAGGTGACTGGGCATCCTAGAAGTAATAAAGGGCCCAAACTAAAGAACCCCAATTACATGGACCCTCACAGTAACCCTAACCCTCGCAGTACCCCAGATCCCCCATCGCAGGAACCTTACAGTGCCCTCGTTGTGCTGAGAGGAGCCCAGGGATTTCTCCAAAGGCGGCATCTTTGTACCCCAAAGCTCTCCCGGCGAGGCCCTTCCGGCTTCCTTCGCTTGTTTTCGGCGCTATAGGGGCCTCAATAATGAGCTATACTATTTTGCGGGGGGTCCCTTATTCTTATGAAAGTCCAATATACCCAAAATCCCATTCTAATTATGAAGGCCCTTATAGTATCTTCCCTGCGCCTCCCAGGGTTCGGCGACCAGGACGACCCCTACAACTCTCGCGAGGATCGCTTGGTGCATCGTCAGCTTTCCAGAAGCCAGATCGAGCCCTTGTTGTGCCCTATTGAATCCTTACCCAGAGACTCCAATACTCCTTAATTTAGGAATATAACTTAAATCATATTAAGGATCCTACTATAATTTAAGGTATATTCCTTAATTAAGGGATATTGGAGTCTCTGGGTACCTGTAGTACCCTTTATGACAGACTGTAAACCCGAGCTTGAGCCGCCAGGACGGCGCTGGGGCAGTGGATGCGCTACACCGTGCCGGACCTCCGCCAGGCGCTGTGTGGGAGTTTCCGAACTTTGGACCCTTCTTCTTGGGGTCCTCATAATAAGGATCCTACTATTTAGGGTAATGTAGGAACCTGATTAAGAAACCTTGGGCCTTTGTTGGGGTTCCTTCTAGGCCCAGAGTTTCTTAATCAGGTTCCTACACTACCATACTGGGGTCCCCTATTTTCGGAAACTCCCATATCACGGAATATAGGGTACTATATTAGGGTTCAGGGTTTGGGGTTAGGGTACTATATCAGGGTTTAGGGTTTGGGGATAGGGCACTATACTAGTCCCCTATTTTCGGAAACTAGCGTGTTGCTACGATGCTTCACAGGAGCCCAGGAGCTAGGGAGCTCCAAACCCTACTGGAGGGGGGGGCCTGAAAAATGGCCGAGACTATTTTGGGGGTTCCCTGTTAAACTACCAATACTATTTTTTGGGGGGTTTTCCTCATGATAATGGCAGTAGAATGGGCTTAAAGGGCCAGTTACATTACCAAAACCTTTTTCTGGGGGTTCCTTTTTATGCCTATTGTAACGTGGGCTCTGAAAAATCATCATTCTAATTGCTAGGGCTCCTGTATTAGGAGCCCTGAACTAGGGGAGTCCTCAACCTCCAAACCAGAGACCCAGAAAACCCTAAACCCCTAGACCCTAAACCCTAGACCATAGACCCTACATCCTAAACCCCTATACCCTAAACCCCTAGACCTTAGACCCTAAACCCTGAACCCCTAAACCCTAAACCCTAAACTCTATACCCTAAACCCTAAAACCTAAACCTTAGACCCTAACCCCAAACCAGAGAGGCCCTGAGCCCGCAAGCCCGGCAGGCAGCGCGCTCAGCGGCCCGAGCCGCCAGCGCCGGTGAGAAGGTTCGCCGAGTGATGCTTAGGGTTTGGGGTTTAGACGGTTTAGGGTTTAGGGTTTAGGGTTTAGGGTTTAGGGTTTAGGGTTTAGGGGGTTTAGGGGGTTTAGGGGCCTTTAATTAGAATAGGGTTGAGGGTTCCTTTAAAGGGGTCTATAAGGGTTACTACAAGGGATCTATCAGGGTAGTATACTATAGGGGCCGTAATGGTTGCCTGTATTGTTGTGGGGGTTCCTTATTATAATTATAGTAGAAGAGGCCCCAAAACCCTATTCTGATTATTAAGGCCCCTATTTTACCCCTTCGTTGTGACATAGGCTGAGGTTCAAACCCTAGTTATCATCGCGCACGAGGCACTGTAACTTGTGAATGCCGCTGCGCCGGCATCTCCCCTGTGTCGCTGAAGGGTAGTTTGACATCCAAGCACGTAGCGCGTGGACTCGATGCCGATCGGTGGCCGCCGCCGGCACCATAGTGAGTCGGACGGGCAGCGGCGACAAGCAAACTGTGGCAGGCTTTGGAGAAGTGCAACTCAAAAACACACAGGTACTGTAGCCTCTGCTACTTCGCCTCCTGTCGCTCGATGCTACCCCCAGGACGAAGCATTTCTTCCATCCTAGCCATCTTGTCCTCGACACCCTGCACCTGCTCGTCAAGCCTCCCAACTCGTCCATCCATCTGCCCCAGGCAAGACTCAAGCTTTTCATCCAACTTCTGGATCAATCGGACGATTTCCTCCTTGTGCTCCTTGAGCATTGCCTGCAGCATTCCGCAATCAAAGCCATCAGAAGCGGGCACCTTATTGCCAGTACTATTTTCGGGGTTCCTTGTTATAACTGTACATTAAGTAATATACTCCAAGACGCTATTCTTATTCTTCTTCCCAGGCAGCCCTGGAACTCCACCAGGGCCCATCTCACCGAGCCCCAACTGCAGCCCTCCGGACATCCACCAGCACCTCAGAAACGTAAGCAGAATCGAGCAAAGGAGGACATCATGCTACTCTGCTTCATGGTGCACTTCGCTGGCATCTCCGGCCCCAGAGCTCTATCCCGTGCACGCCTGGAGATCCTTGGTCTTCATCTGCACATCTCAACGAATGGGTGACTACGCGGATGCGCTAGAAAGCGGGTGAGACCTCAGACTCCATCGCACGTTGGAGAAGCTGGTGCCCCCCCCAACCGCGGCTCGCGCTACCACACGTCGTGGATACAGCTGCCTTGCAGCTCTATCAGGATTGAAGAGCAGCGAGCTCTTTCTACATTTGCGAAAGCCATGATCAACCCAAACCCTGAACCCTAAACCCTAACCCCAAAACCCTCAACCCTAACCACCCACCAGAAGTAAGAACGGAAGCAAGGATAAACAACAAGACAGCAACAAGCGTAATGTTCGGAAAGTCAAGAGTGCAGCCCGTGCAGGCCGTAGCGTCGGCTTCATCCACGCCCGGCAGGCGGGTGCCTTCTGCGCTGCTCGGATGATGTCGAATTCCAGAGCTATTCAGCTCCTGCAGGCAAAAACCTCCTTTTCTGATAGCCATGGGACCGTGTGGGAACCCAGCGTGTCATCAACATGGTTTAGTTTTATGTCTGTCAATGTATGTTTTTTTTTTTTTGTCATTCCCAGTGCGGTTTCTCGTTACATCCCCAACTGTAGTTTATCCGCTGTTGTTGAAGAGTTCTTCATAAGCTTATTGCTGTGATCATTCTGGTCATCATGTTGTGTTGCAGTGACGTGGTCCGTCAGCCCCAAGCCCTTAGACCTTGTACCCTTGGGTGCTAAAAAATGTCTACTTAGTAGCTGAGTGGATACACTTTACACTTTTTGGGACTATAAAACTACAAGTGTACACTTTTTGGGGCTTATGAACTCAGCAACGAAGTCTAAACTTTAGGCTTAGACCCTAACCTTGAAAGCCTGAGCGCTGAACCCTGAGCCCTACGCACAAAAGCGAGGCCTGCCATCGCTATGGGGGTGAAGTCCCTCGCCTTTGTCTGCAGGGATGTCAGAAAGGACCGGGGTTTCAGGAACCATCCGAGGAGAATGCTGTTCAACACAACGCGTACTGTTCACAATATAACTCATAATGGATCGAATGTGTTATGTTTAGTATCTAGTCCAACATCTGCACATATACATATACACACCTATATATTTGTAGAATGTACACGTATGACTGTGCGTCTGTGTGGCAGTATGGCTGTCTGTCTGTTTGCATGCATGCATGTATGCATGGCTGGCTGACTGGCTGGGTGGGCGGGTGGGTGGGTGGGGGGGTGCGTGGGAGGGTGGGTGGGTGTGGATGGATGGATGGATGGATGGATGGATGGATGTGTGTGCACGGTGGGTTACATACCGGGACGAATCTGGAACAGACAGTCGAATCATAGGGGAAATTGCTTCACCCGCTGCCTTGTGCCGCAGGAGCACCTGGTGCCTGGGCTCGGAAGTCAGTTGCAGATGAGTGACCCAAAGGGCCACGTAAACAAGGGCGGTTTGAGGACTAAGGTTTCAGACAGCTCCCGATCCTTGTTCTTGTGGTCCTCAGATGTACCATCTGATACCCGGACTGTAGAATCCTGGCTGTAGTTGCACCAAGCCCCGAAACCCTAAACCCTAAGCCCTAAACCCTAAACCCCTATACATGGGATTTGGCGGCCTTCAAGGGCGCTGTGCCGAGGACGGTGTTCCACCCGTGCTGGTGGTTCCCAGACTCTGGCAGAGAAAGGCTCGGGGTGTTTGCAGAGGCCTTGGAGAGGAGCCAGCACTAGCTTTTCTGCAGGTGAAGCTGGAGAGTGGAAAGGACCGAATGCTCAGAGGATTCTCAGATAGATGCAACTACCATGACGTCCTGTGGTGTAGCATGCTGATACCTGCAACATCCGATACCGCCAATACCATCTCTACGCCATTTTCCATGCAGGACAGGATCAGCAAGCAGCTCGTCCTCTGCTTGGTGCGTGACCTTCGCGCTTCGGAGACTTCGGATGCGATGCGGTGAGCCCGCAGATCCGAAAAAGTGCGATGTCCCTGGGTTCGATCGTGTTTGTGCTAGGGTTCAGGGTTGCGTCTTATGGATTTCGAAGACTGTAGGGCCGCTGCACTTCCTTGCAGTTTTTTGGGTTTAAGTTGCCCGCCCTTGGTCTTCATCGTTTCGGCGGTAGTCGTGAAGTCTGGTGGAATTTGCGTGCATGGACCACATCGGCTCGAAGACGGGGTGGGACGTAGAGAGGAAGGGAACGGCATGGAGCGCAGAGCTTGCCGCACGTCTTCACGAAGCGATGCAACGTGTAAGCTACTGAGGACACACAGACACCGTTTTGAACTTCTCAGATCTTGGTAGGGTCTCTTCATCGAGCTGATAGGCCCAACATCTGAAATGAGACTTTTGCGCGGTGCTCCCTATTGAGCCGAGAAGCCTTCAAGTCCATAGTTCCATGAGGGCAGCCCTAACCCCTAAACCCTAAACCCTAAGCCCTAAGCCCTAAACCTCAAACCCTCAAACCCTAAGCCCCAAAGCCCTAAGCCCTAAACCCTAAAGCCCCAAAGCCCCTAAAGCACCCCCCAAGCAGGGGAGCCTGATGGCACATGTGGCGATGGCCCCCATGAGCCCGGACGGCTTCGCGGCCCAGTCCGAAGCCTACGAGCGGGTGGTGACTCTAAATTCTCGGGGACCCTTAGCGGGGTAGGGGGGAATTTTTTTTGGGGAGGGTGGGCAGGGGACTTTGCTTCCTAGAACAGGCCTTCAAGGCTTATTAGGTCCTTAGTATGGCCATTAAGACCCCCTACCTCCCCCATTTTCCCCTCCCCCACCCCTCCTGAGGGCCCCTATGATAAATCCCAAACTCCGAACACCTTGGCCCCGAAGTCTTAAACGCTGATCCCCAATCTCCAAGTATCGATGCCTGGAAAGTCGTGTAGTTGACGACCACACTTACGAAGTTGCTTGCAAGTTGGTATGTAGCAGCTGACGGTAAGCTGGAGGAGGGTAGAGCTTGACTGGCCGCTGCTTGCAAGGCGGGGCTATGAAGCAGCTCGGATGCCGGGGTATTTCTGCCACTTGGCTTGGAAGGACGAAGTGTTAAGAAGCAGATACCTGATAGACACCCTTTCACACTGAGGCTCCAAGCCTGCAGCGATTCGCCCATCGGCGAGCTGCAAGTCGATACCGATGGAGCCCGTGACCATCCCAATGGAGCCGAGGCTTCTTCAAGCCGTCCACGTGCCCGCGCCTCCGTGGACCCTCCAAGCGCCAGGGCCCGTTCGCCGGTCCGAGCCGCCCCGGCACGCGAGCCCCAGCGCCGTGCGCCCCAGCCCCGTGCGCCCCAGCTGGGCGCCCTCCAGCGCGCGGCTGCGCGCGGAGCTCACGGAGCCCGCAGAGCCTGCGGAGTCCGTGGAGCCGCGTCCAGCGACCCCTTCGTCCCTCTGGCCCGAAGGGGGCGGAAGGATACGCCTGCCGTGCAAGGTCCGCGCCTTTGTCAAGCTTCCTCCTTTTCGCTTTGAGCTGTGGTGCACTGGTGCACTCTGTCTCCGAGGCCTTGGAGGCAAAGTCCTCACCAGAGCGACCGAAAGCGGAAGTCCCCCAGGCCGGGTCAACGAGTCCCGGAAGGCAGTGAAGGCTGTGAAGCTTCGTGAGCTGAGCCGTTCAAATTTCAAAGGGACTCTTAGGGGTATTAAGGCCCCCTACCCCCCACCCCCCTATACCCCCCTTCAGCGTCCTCATGAGTCGTTGTTTTTCTGCAGGAGAGGACACCGGAAGGTGTCAAGACCCGGCGTCCTCCTCAACGGCCCGTCAAGGCTCGCCATGAACTTCGACAGCAAAAGTGTGGTTGTCAAAATTAGGGTCCCTTTTCGGGTACCCTAAATAATAGGTGCCGTACTATAATGGGGACGCAAAAAGGGACCCTAATATTGACAACCACCCATATAAACTCGAGGATTTCACCCTGCAGTAACTCGAGGGAGGTTTAGGATACTGTAAGTGGGATAAGTGGGACTTCATAAAGTTTTACGTGAGAATCCTTGTGTTTATCTGGTCTCTAGGGTCTTGGACACCTTTTTCGAGACTTGCACACTCTTGGCTGTTAACCCTATGCCCGAAGTCCGAAAACCCTAGACCATGAACCCGGACGTTTATCGTTCCCGTAACTGCGCGTTGTCGTGACGTTGTTGAGGCATGTTTTGATAGCACATGGGAGTTTCCGAAAACTAGGGGTACATTATTTTGGGGTCCTGAAAATGAGGATCCTACTATTTAGGGTACTATAATGGGGTCCCCTATTTTCGGAAACTCCCACATGCTGCCACCAAAGCTAAATTCCTCAACCCCCGAAGCCTGGTCTCTAGGCCCGAAACCCTATTCCCTATAACCTTAAACCCTAGACCCTAAAAAATTAAACCCTAAGCCCTACAAACCCTATAAACCCTATAAGCCCCATAAGCCCTATAAACCCTATGAACCCTATAAGCCCTATAAGCCCTAGAAGCCCTACTTAAAGGATCATGGGACTTAGTAACTGGGGTTATAAAAAAGGTAACGATATTTATAAGCACTTATAAGCCCACTTAAGGTACTTATAACCTGACTTACTAAGTCCCATGATCCTCTAAGTATTCAAAAGCCCTCCTATAAACCCCACAAGCCCTAGAAGCCCTAAACCCTAAACCCTAAACCGTAAAACCCTATAAACCCCTATCCAAAAGCCCTCAAACCTTGTCTGCCAGGCCCGTCTCTCCGCAGGCGGAGCGGCCACCAGCCTCGTGCTCAGTGCTTGCAAATGCTCCAAACGTAGAGGACAAAAGAGATTTAGGGTTTAGGGTTTTAGGGTTTAGGGGTGTGGGGGTTTAGAATTACAGGGTTATAGGGTTTTGGGGTTTAGGGTTTAATAGGGTTTTAGGGTTTAGGGTTTAGGGGTTGAAAGTGTAGGGTTATCAGGAAGCAAAGCCGGCACCCAAATCTAAACATTGGGTGGGATATCCCGAATGACTTTCTTGGCTTTCTGAAAGGGGGGACTATGATCTCAACGTGTTGGTTTTTGTTTAGGAGTTTCTTGGCTCCTGCAGGAAAGCGACATTCAATGAGTTGTAACAGGCAACTACCAGATAGACTCAGATAGAAGCTGGTGGTTGGTGCCAAAGGCGAATAGCAGATGATGCAAAACTTACATCAACCAAGAACCAGCGAGTAAGTGGTTGGCAAACAACAAAGTAGATAACTAGGCAAGCAAACGAGCAGATGTCTCTCTGTCTGTCTGCAAGTCAGTCAGTCTGTCTGTCTGTCAGTCCGTCTGGCCGTCAAGCTTGTCGGTTCATCTGTCTGTAGCTGTGTCTGCACCCATACATGCATGCATATGTTTGCCTGTGCACACCCAGTTGTGTATGCAGGCATGCAGGCATGTAGGTATGTAGGTCATGTAGGTACGTATGTACATAACGCTAATGTCGTGGCAGCCAAGGGCTCACAGCGCAGTTCATGTCATGCCAGCCTTCCTGGAAGGAAGCCGTTCATTATGTTGCAGAGGTCCAGAGGAGCGCCGTCCAGGGCAGCAGGTTGGGGGTGCTCCACAATGCGGCTGCGAACTCGGCGGGAAAGAAGGCCTGCTGGCGCCAGGCCCTGCAACTGCTTGACTGTCGTGAGCTCTCCGGCGCCTGGCATGAAAAGAACCTTCTGGTGGCCCACGGCATCGCCGTGGACGCCTGTGCGCGGGCAGCATCCTGGGCCTCGGCGCTGCAAGGGCTCCACTCCTGGGCCCTGCAGGGAGGCGAGCCGTCGCTCGTGGCATTCGGGGCGGCAGCACGGGGCCTTGCGGCGAAAGTGGGAACGAGTGCCTGGCAGCAGGCGGCACAACTGCTCGCCATGGAGCCACCCAGCATCTTCGTCGGCAATGCAGTGCTTTCTGCGTGCAGCCGCGAAAGGCTGTCGCAGCAGGCCCTCCAGCTACTGTCTGCTATGAGGCAGCACGGGCCCCAACCAGACGCGGCGAGCTACAACATCGTTCTGGGCCTTTGTGCTGATGAGGGACATGCGGAACAGGCTGGGCGCCTACTAAGAGAAGCCAGACGTCAAGACGTAGAGACCAACCTCTTGATGTACAACCTGGCCATGAAGTCCTCCCTCAGCGCATCCCAGTGGGAAAGCGCTGCAAGTGTCCTCCTTGCAATGTCGAGCGACTCAGTCCCAAGCGATGAGATCTCCAGCAGCACGAGCATTGCATCCTGTGCACGGGGAGGCCCCTGGAGATTTTGCCTGGCACTTCTTGCGACGCTCCCGGTCGGATGGCGTGGGCTTTCAGGGGGGATGGTGGCTTTCAGCACGGCAGGATCTGCTGCTATTCAGGCCCTGCAGTGGGCTTACGCCCACACGCTTTTGGACGAGGTTCGCAGAGCTCAGCTGCAGACCGACACAGACACTTTTGCAGCCTTGTCCACAGCCTGCATGGCTGGCACGGCCAGCAATCCGGCACCCGGTGGGAGACTTTGTTGGCCGCTTGCAGCGAGCTTACTCAAGACCTGCAAGCAGAGGCATGGTGTGGTGCTTGACACGTCGGTAGGACCCTCCGTGGCCACCTTCAGCAAGTCCAGTCAGTGGCGGGCCGGCATCCAGCTCCTTGCAAGCCTGCGAACTTCTGGAGTTCGCCCGCACCTGATCTGTTTCAATTCCGCCGCCATGAGCACCTGGTCCCTGGTCTCTTCCATGCTTTCCGGCATGGTTCTGGGAGGGCTCGAGCCGGACGTGGCCTCGTGGAATGCGCTGCTGGTGGCGAATCCCTGGGAGAAAGGCACCGAGACCCTGGAAGCCATGGCATCTCTTCAGGTCGAGCTGGATCGAGTCTCCGTGAGCACACGATTGGGCAAAATGACCTCGGCGCCCTGGAGAACGTCACTGAAGCTGGGCTCTTGTTCAGAAGTTTAACGTCAGGTACCATTCTCGGGATCTTTAGAAAATAGCATGGTGTTCTTGTTGTTATGGTAACTTAAACTAAATCCCTTCACAAGAGCCCAGGAAAGCCCTGGCCAGCACCCAAAGAAGCTCCTCAAGCCCAAACTCCGTGGATGCCATCCTGGCCGCCGCTTTGCTGCGCAGCTCGGCGGCGCGGCGCTCCTGGCAGGAGACTGGGTTCTTGTTAAGGAATTTAGCTTAAGTTACCATAACAAGGAAGCCATATTCTTTACTAGAGATCCTTGTTTTATTTACTATAGGTCCTTATTATATTTACTATAGATCCTTATTATATTTACTATAGATCCTTATTATGGTAACTTGAGCCTTAAACCCTCCTTAAACCCTAAACCCTTAAAGGAACCGAGCCCAGGAGAGCCTTCAGCTCAGGGCCTCCTTGGGGAGGGTCGACGGCACCGACCTCAGCGACGAAGGACCGACAAAAGATTAAACACAAAACCATAAATAAGTACATCTGTAAATAAATAAATAAATAAATAAATATATATATATATATATATATGTATGTATGTATGTATATATGTATGTTTTATGCAATATGTATAGGCATATGAAGTATAATATGCATTACTACATGTTAGAGTATGTATATATATATATGTATATATATATATATATATATATATTTTTTTTGCTGGAAGGGGTCCTCCTTCATGCTATGCAATGCGGAGCTCGATGTGTCTTTGAAGGACTGCAGAATGCCGCGCTCGGCGCGCTGCAGGACTCAAAGGATCAGGGAGCTTCTTAGGTAAAACTTACGGCTCGGGCAGCTACACTTTTCTCCTGACCTATAACCCCGATCAAGGTGGCCATAAGCAGATGAAAACCTGCAAAAACTCACAAAGAACCCTAAGAGTGGAAGATCCTTCGGAGCCCTTGTCGAAACCCTTCAAGGAGGGCTCGGCCTGGCAGATGAGCGCCCACACGCTCGGCTCCTTCGCGTCCGCGCGCTCGGCGCCGGGGCCGCTGGCGCTGCTGGGCTTTTGTTAAGGATTTCTAGTGTTTTATAAAACACTACAAAGCCCAGTTCCAGCAGGGTTTTTGTTAAGGATTTCTGTGTAAGTTACCAAAGCAAAGGCTTCCTTGAAGCTTTTTTTAAGTGTTCTGAGAGGGTTTAGGGTTTTTAGGACTTGTGCGGAAGTTACCAAAGTACAATGTTCCTACAAGTGTTCTAAACGGGTTCAGGGTTAAGACCTCTGTCGAAGGTACCAAAAGTTACGGGTTCTAAAAGGGTTTACGATTGAGGATTGCTGTTTAAGGCAGCAAAATGTAGTGTTCCTCATTCAAGGGTTCTTTTGAGGGTTCAGAAAGGGTTTAGGGTTTAGGGTTAAGGAGTTTGATGGAAGTTGCCATATCGTAATTTACAGTAAATAATAAGGTTTCCTTGTCATGGTAACTTAATGTAGATTCCTTAACAGAAGCCCAGGCTCAGTGCCGTGGTCACTGCCTGCGGCAGCGCCGGGAAGTGGGAGGTACGGGCTTGTCGGGGTTGCGGGTTTGGGATTTTTTGGTTTTCATACAAAAGACATCTCAAGGGGATTGCTGAACCTCGAAACTCCAAACCCTAGACCCCAAAATCCCGAAACCACTGAATCTGTGGATCCCTGACCCCAAATCCTGAACCCTAAGCTCCGAAACCCCCTAAAACCCTAACAGTTGAAACTTTATGGCTTGGGAGGAAATGTTGACCATGAGCTCCTGGCTTGGCACCCTTGGTGGCAGGGGACTCGGAAACTCAAAGGCAGTCGAACCGCCAGGACAGGACGATGCACTGTGCTGTCTCTTCTCTCTCTCTCTCTCTCTCTCTCTCTCTCTCTCTCTCTCTCGCATGCTTATGAAAAGGAAGTTC
This sequence comes from Symbiodinium sp. CCMP2592, assembly GCA_905221615.1. NCBI lineage: Eukaryota > Dinophyceae > Suessiales > Symbiodiniaceae > Symbiodinium > Symbiodinium sp. CCMP2592. Next base: position 554,885 of record CAJNDT010000635.1, on the reverse strand, counting down.
GGAAAGAAAGTACTATAACGGCTTAAATAATGATTATCAAGACTATGTTGGGGGCTTCCTTATGATACTCATAGCACAATATCCCCCCAAAACCCTATTCTAATTATTTTAGAGGCTTTCGGGGTTCCTTGTTGTAATTTTTGCATAACTTTCTACAGCCCAATGCACGCGACACTAAGTGGCTCAGGTGGGAGCAGGTCGGCGTCCTCGGAAGGCTTCGGAGCGCTGGCGGGCAGCTGAGGGAAGACCCCCTGGTGCTTAGCAGGGAATGGGGGAATGGATTATGGAGTCGGAGACTATTATTGGGGACCCTTACTTGGAGGGGCGGGGGACTTAGTAAGTCGGTTATAAGTAGAGTTATAAGTAGCCTAAATGGAGTTACCCCAATTATAGCCCTACTTAGAACCTACTGACTAAGTCCCCTGCCCCTCCAAGTAAGGGACTATCATAGGGATCCATTCCCCCATTCCCTACTAAGCACCAGACAGAAGATGTCACATGCAGTCTTTGTCGTAGTTGGGTTCTTTTAAGGATTACATGAGGGATCTATAATAGGGTTCTATATAGGGGTAGTTGCCAACAAGGAATAGAAATGTGGATTTTTAATACTATCCCAACCATGAACTAGCATTCTGCTGCAGTATCTTGTCATGCGGTCTGTTCTAGTCTGGTGTACTATGATACTAAACTGTATACGTATATACACATATGTATGTAGATGTATATATATATATATGTGTATATACACATACGTACATGCAAACCGACCTACCGACCTACCTCCATACCTACATACAAACAAATAGTACTATTATCGTGTCTTGGAGAGTAAAGTACAACCTATGTTTATGACCCTTTCGCCAATGATGTTGCAGGATCCCATTAGGGCTTAGATTTCAGGGTTTTACGGTGACACTAAACCCTAAACTCTAAAACCCAAACCCTAAACTGTAAACCGATGGAGATCTTTTCGTCTGGTCATGGAAGCTTGGCGAGCCTTATGGGGACTCCTGCAAGCTACAAGCCTTCCTACAGTGAGGGCTACCGAAAAGTTACTACAAGGGTTGCTATATGCCTTCTTGAGGTCGACTTCTGTAGTCGTGTTTGACTCAACTTGAGTCAGATAGTGTTGTAAAAGGTTTTGAATAATGGTTCATAGAGGTTTGTACGAAAACCTTCAAGCTCTTCCAAAAACGCTAAACCTTTATCAAACCCTTCTAAAGCCCTAAACTTTTATCAAGCCCTTCTACGGCCTTGAATCCTTATCGAATCCTTGAAAAGACCCTAAACCTCTATCAAATCCTTCTAAAGACCCTCTATCAACGCCGTCTAAAGACCGTCAGCCTCTATCAAAGCCTTTTAAAGACCGTAAACATCTATCAAGGCCTCAGGAACCGTAAAGCCCTATCAACGCCTTCTAAAGACATGTGGGAACCTGATCAAGAAACCTTGGGCGCTTATTAGGGTTCCTGGTATGAATCCTACTATTTGGGGGTTATCGGCCCAGGGTTTCTTAACCAGGTTCCTGCATTATCAACGCCTTCTAAAGACCGCAAGCCACTATCAGACCTAAACCCTCAACCCTAAACCCGAAATCCGAAACCCTAACCCCTAAACCCCTAAACCCCTAAACCCCTAAACCCTAAACCCTAAACAAGGCGCCTCGGAGCTTTTTTGTTGCTTGGGGCCCGCCGAGGCCATCGGACTCCGAGGCTCCGGGCGCTGGCGCTGGGCGCTCCTCTGCCTGAGGGAGCTCCGAGGCTCGGGGGAGCTAGAGGGGGTCCTTTAAAAGGGATCCCTTTAAGGGGATCTATAGGGGATCCTTTAAAGGGTCCTTTAAAAGGGATCCATTTAAGGGGATCTATAGGGGGTCCTTTAAAGGGTCCTTTAAAAGGGATCCATAGAAGGGGATCTATAGGGGGTCCTTTAAAGGGATCTGTAAGGGGTTCCTTTAAGGGGATCTATGAGGGGGGTTCCTTTAAAGGGTCCTTGAAAGGGGTTCCTTTAAAGGGGATCTATAGGGGTTCCTTTAAAAGGGATCTATAGGGGTTCCATAAAAGGAGTTCCATAAAAGGAGTTTCTTAGTGGATGCTCTTTTGGGGTTTAGAGATGTGTGTCTCTGGTGCAGGGTTTAGGGTTTTTGGGGATGTTGAGGGCTTCGTTTCTGGGGCTGCCAAGGCTTCCCAGAGAGCCCAAACCCAGCATCCCCTAGTTAAGGAACATTCCTTGGGTTCTAGATGGCGCAGTCAACATCAGACCTTGATGGGCTAATTACTGCTTTTTCGCAAGCACCAAAGCCAGTGAGGATTGTGCAAGCTAACATACTAAGCACAAATCCCCAACCTCTAGAAGGCCCTCGAGCCCAACTCCCAAAACGTCTCCCACACTAAACCCTAAACCCTAAACCCCTAAACCCTAGCCCCTAAACCCTAAACCCCTTAAAACTAAATCCTAACCCCTAAACCCTTCACCCTACATAAGCCCTAAACCACGCCAGAGCTGGGCCTCTCGGTGCCGCTGCTGGCAACCTGCCATGCCGCCGCGGCCTGCGCGGAAAACGGCGGTCAAGGGCTCAGATTGTAGGGGTTTGGGTTGAGGGTTTAGGGTTTAGGGGTTTAGGGGTTTAGGGTTTGGGTTTAGGGGTTTCGGGTTTAGGGTTTAGGGGTTTAGGGGTTAGGGTTTAGGGGTTTAGGGTTTAGGGTAGCGTTTAGGGTCGGGGCTGCGGGAAGTGTCCATGCAGCGTGGCCTGGCCAATTGAGTTTCGCCAGTGTGTGCTCCATTCAGTCATCTGCAGTTGTGGCAGGCAGCGTACTGTTACAGCATCAGTACACAACTCTCAGGTACTGGTACCATAAGGTGTCAGTGCAGAAGTGTTCGAGCCTTTTTGCTGTTGTTTCGCGTCGCCGAGGCTTCTGGAAACTGCTTCAGCTGGCATACCAAGCGCAAGCGCGCGCCACGGAGGCTTGCGAGATTGCTAGAGCAGGTAGGAAGCGGACGTGCCTTTGCAGGGCAACCAGAGCGTCTTTCCGACATAGTGTCGACAGGTATACTGGTACTGGTGGCAGTAGAGTAGGGCTAGTACGTGCAGTACCTGTCTGTCAGAGGAGGAGGAGGATGAGGAAGGGAGGGAGGGAGGGAGGAGGGGGAGAAAGGAGAAGGGAGGAGGAGGGAAGAGGAGGGAGAGAGGAGGAGGAGGATGGAGGATGGAGGAGGAGGAGGAGGAGGGAGGAGGAGGAGGGAGTAGGAGGGAGGAGGAGGAGGGAGTAGGAGGGAGGAGGAAGAGGGAGGAGGAGGAAGGACGAGGAGGAGGAGGGAGGAGGAGGGGGGAGGAGGTAGTACTTGTCGGGGTAGCTATGGTGGTGGTGAAAGACTATCATCATGAACCTCTGCTTGCCTTTGCAATCTGCAGGTGGTGCAGGAGTTCGCCGCCGAAGACTCGTCCGCACTTCCGCCCTGATGGGAGAAAAAGTCTCGACACCTTGTAACAATAACAAGAATACCGATAATAGTATTATTTGCAGAATACAAGAGCCATAATGTTAATAAGGCTAATACGAAAATATTCATAATAATGATAACACTAGTAAAAAGGCTACTGCTTATGATACTTCGAACCCTCGCCCAAGCATCCAAGCCGTTGGCCTCGGCTACAAGAGTCTTGAAGCGTCCAAGAGCACCCTCAAAGACGCAAACTCCAAATTCTCAAAGCCGATCCCTCTAAGGTGGGGATGGAGCAGCCGCAAGGCTCTCCGAGGCGAGACATGGAATCTAACCTTCAGAGTGAGTTCTCTGCATTGCTTGTATAGGCAGGCTTTCAAGTTCAGACTTCGGGGTTGAGGAACATGTTTGCGCCCGGGCCGAAGCACAGTTTGGTACTTCAGCATTGAGGAGTTGGGATCCCATGCACTGCAAGCTTTCGCCTTGGCAAAGAGTGTTGGCAAGTCCGTTCGATTGGTCGATATCATGTGTTGTTCTTGTTGTATTGCTATCTCATCATAAGTATTCACAGTCTCATTTGCCAAGCTTGTCCTTCATGGCTCGCAACAGGTGGTGCCTTCGTCGCAAGCGGTGCCGTCCGTCCACGGTGCAGTGAGTGCCGTCGCTCGCTGGCATCCAAAAGAAACCAACATTCGTGTAAGAGAAGACCATGGCGTGTTTCTTCTTAATAGCATACAGAACAGTATCGTGCAATGATGAACCTCACCTGTGAGATGCTGTGAGAGGACAGGGGTACACTGCTGGTATACATTGCTGCAGTAAACACGATTATATTCTTAGGTACAAGTTCATTTGGAGACATGCGACTTTATGATGGCATGATCGCCTGCTGTAAGGACGCATGGCCAGATGCTGAATCGCACAAAAACCGTTATGTCATGGTGCTGCTGGGCAGCCGCAGCATCGTGATGTCATCATACTACTGTTTAGACTACCGAGAGAACGGTGTGAAATGAATGACGGCTGTGTATAGCATATTCGTAGAACGTAGATAGATCGATATACAGGTAATGAGAAACGTAGTGCAGAAGTGCGATGTTTACTGTTAGACTATTTATTTGTATAGTTTTTGTTGGTGTCGCCCCTTCAATGCACATATTGTAGGAGTTGCAGCGTTGCGAATCTACACAAACTTGAAGCATCATAGCGAGAAGCGACAGTCGTCAAGATCTTACATTCGATACACTCTGACTCTTGCCCGAAACTTAAACCCCAAACCTGAACGCCCCGAAGCCCTAAAACCCCAGACGCCACACCTCTTCGGGCCAGGAGGAGGGCGGATGCGCTCGGCAACACTCCGCTGTTCTCAGACAGGCGCTTTGGGGTTGAAGGCTTTGGGCTCAGAGCGGGTTTGGGGTTTGGGCCTTGAGCTGAAGACTCCAACCTCACACGGGTGGTTGTCCAAATTATGGTCCCTTTTGGGTACCTTGCATATGAGGTGCCGTATTATAATAAGGACCCAAAGAGGGACCCTAGTATTGACAACCACCCATACAGATTCAATTTCCCTGACGCAGATCCCCATTTTCGTTGAAGGACGTAGTCTACACTTTAACACCTTTTTGGGATAATACTACCCACTATAGAACTGAATGCGTACACCGTACACTGTTTGCGGCTTATGAACTCAGCAACTAAGTATTCCTTGTTTAACTATAGGGGTCTAAGTCTGTTTACTCAAGTATCTTCGAAGAGTCGTCGTACAATTTCACAACAAGAGGGGCCGTGAGCTTTATTCCAATTAGTCAGACCCGTATGAGATGTCGAAACCCCTTCAAGATGTTCTATTAAATCGTATAGGATGGATCCCTAAATCCGACCTTACAAAACCTATAGAAGCCCTTATACAAATCCGGGGTTGTGAAGACCTAGACCCTAAACCCTAAACCCTAAAACCCTAAAGCCCTAAACCCTAAAAGCCTAAAACCCTAAAACCCTAAATCCCTGAACCCCAAACCCTAAACCCTAAACCCCTAAGCCCCTAAACCCTAAAGCCCTAAAAACCCTAAACCCTAAATCCCTAAACCCCAAACCCTTAACTCTAAACCCCTAAGCCTTAAACCCTAAAGCCCTAATCCTAAACCCCTCCGTCAGGGCCGGGTTGTGGAGCTGGAGCCCCCGGAGAAGTCCCAGCCGGACCCCGACTATCCGAAGTTCTTGGATGAGGCTTGCAGACTACGGGGTAGAGCCTGGAATCTACTACTACTACTACTACTACTAAGAATTATGGTCCAGAGGCTCGATGGTTCAGGCTCTAGTATTCAGCGTTCAGGGTGTCGAGTTCGAGGGTTGCGCATGCTCGCAGGGCAAGCGCCACGGTAGTCAGAGCAAGCAATAGCAGCGAGGACAGCGACGATGATAATAGCGGCCAGAGAAGCAAAACCTTCCCAAGTAGAAGTCGCAGAACACCCAGTACGCACAGTAGAGCAGTTTCTTGTAAATCCTCCATACCGACAAATACTTTCAGGTGTTTTCAAATTGTCTTACACCAACATGACCAAAGTGACTCCAAGTCGTTTGCTGGATTCAGTTTCCATGACCACACATTCCGATTATTCTACCTTCTGTCTGGACGTATCATGAATCGAACATAGGCGGCTGAATGATCAACTAAGTTCTCTTTGTACAGTCCCTTCCCAACTACTCTGTCCCCTCCAAACTACACTGTAAGACTAGAAGCATAAACGGGGCCACTGCATTACACCCTACAAAAAGCCTATGAGACCCATCGAAAGCCCTAAACCCTGAGCCCCTAAACTGCCCTAATCCAAAAACCCCTAAACTGCCCTAAACCCTTCAACTGCCCTAAACCGCCCTAATCCCCTAAACAGCCCTAAGCTGCCCTAAACCGCCCCAAACCCCTAAGCTGACCTAAACTGCCCTAAACCCCTAAACCCCTAAACCGGCCTAAACTGCCCGAAGCCCTGGACCCTCCCTGCGTCAGGGCCAGGAAGCCTCCGCCTGCTCGGCTGCTCGGGAGCCGGAGGTTTCGCAGAAGTGGCCGGAGCCCGGCTACAACCCGAAGTTCCTGGATGAGGCTCTTTAAGGGTTCAAGTTACCAGAGTTTAGGGTTTTTTTTTTCAGGGGTTCTAGGTTCTATGGGGTTCTATAAGGGCTTTATGGGGGACCTTCCTGGGTTCAAGTTACCAGAGTTTAGGGTTCCTTTAAGGGTTTTATAAGGGGTTAAGGGATAGTCAAGTTACCATACTAAGGAACCAGATTACTTACTACAGATCCCGACAATTTAAAGAAGTTCCTGGATGAGGCTCTTTATGGGGTACTTTAGGCTTCTTTAGAGTTCTATAGGGCTTTATGGGGGACCTGCCTGGGTTCAAGTTGCCATACATAGTTTAAGGTTCCTTTACGGGTTCTACAAGGGGGTTAGGGGGATTTGTTTAAGTTACCATAATGCCTGAAGTTTCTGACGACGCTCTTTAAGGGGTACTTTAGGCTTCTTTAGAGTTTCGTAGGGTTTCTATCGGGTTCTATAAGAGTTCTATAGGGCTTCACGCGGGACCTTCCTGGGTTCAAGTTACCATAGTTTGGGGTTCCTTCAAGGGTTCTATAAGGGGGTTAAGGGATTTAATGTAAGTTACCGTACTAAGGAACCATATTATTTCCATAGATCCCGATTATGGTAATTTAAGTTAGACCCATTAACAAGAACCCACGAGGTGGAGGGCTGAGTGTCAGTTTGTAGGGTTTTGGCTGTCAGTGGCTCAGTGCTCAGAGATATTCCGAGATGAAGGTGAAACACCTGCCAAAACCCGGCAAGACCTAAACCCTAAACCCTTAAACCCTAAGCCCTAAAGCCTCAAGCCCTAAACCCTATACCCTAAACCCCAGACCTTTCGGGGCACTGGAGAAAAGGAGCTCAAAAAAAAAAGAACCCTAAACCCCGAACCCTCAAACCCTAAACCCTATACCCTAAACCCTTAACCCTCAAACCCTGAACCCTTTTCCGTAAACCCTAGACCCTTAACCCTTGACCCTATAGGACCCTCTGAAAGCCTTATCAAGTCGCCCCTGCAAGGCGCAGGCGGAGAGGATCTGTGCTGCGCAGAGCCTCCAGGAGCTAAGCGGTGGGAAGCTCGGGAGAAGAAATCTTGATAGTCGTTATGTACAGTATACACTCTATGATCTATACCTATTTAGTTATCTATCTGCTATCTATCTATCTATCTATCTATATATATATATATATATATTACACATATATATATATATATGTATATATATATATATATATATATATATATATATATATAATATATATGCATTATATATACTATATATATTATCTATATATATATATATATATATAATATATATATATCTATATATATATATATATTACACATATATATATATATATATATATATATGTATATATATATATATATGTATATATATATATATGTATATATATACACATGTTTGTATATGTATATTTATCGACAGTATAAACTATAACATTTACGATGATCAATCAGTGATGATGTTGATATAAGGCGGGTTCACGCTGAATTGGGGTTTAGGCTTCGCGGTTTGTGTGAGTGATGGTGATCTCGATATCGATGGTTACAATTACAAAAGCCTGTGCATCTTCCCTGGTGTGCAGTTCGGTTTCCTAGCAACTCTGGCTCCTTCATGGGCTGTTTTAGACGGAACTGGTCTTCGGAACAGCTCGCCAGGAATTGTCGCAGCATTGTCTCGCAGCATTTGCCTGCTGAGGTTTGAAGGTCGCCATGGCATCTTGTCCTACATGCGAGAAGCTGAGATTCTGAAGTCCTGTGAACTTGCTCTGCGCATGCGACCGAGTACGCCCAAGTACTAAACCCTTAAGCCCTGAATCGGCAGCCCTAAACCCTGGAGATGTATGCAGCTTGGAATTAAGGTGGCAAGCACTGCCCAGATCAGATGAGGTGTCGGCAAAGAGCCGAGCAGGCGCTCATGGTATCTCTAGGCAGCATAAGGAGACAGCTTAGAGTCAAGGGTTTAGAGGATGTTATGCTGCTTTTCGGGTTTCGGGCCTGTTATGGTTTACTGGGTGTGGGATTCGGCAGGGTATTCATCTTCAAGGCGGCTTTCATGATTTGTAGATATACTCGCAGAGATGCATTCGCTCGGGCTGGGCACCAAGCTTTCCGAATCCGAAACTGCAGCCTAGAACGTGTCCTGAATTGCAAGCATCTAGGCGTCCGCCCGGCGAGCCCTGACCCCTCATCTCAACCATGCCAACGCAAGGTTGCTAAGCTTCTCGCTGATCCAAGTACGTGTCAAAAGATCCTTTTGTGTGTATACACTGAAGCGGACCCCGAAACGATCCCCTCGACCTCTACCCTCAATCCTTTCTGGCAGAGAGAGGCAGAGAGATGTACATTAGGCCCTGCTAAACTTAAAGCTTCAACCAGAACTTCAAGAACCCTCTTAAACTTCTTACGCCGAACCCTAAACCCCAAGCCCAGCACCCTAAAGGCCAGAACCCTAAAGCCCGAACACACCGACTAAACCCTAAAACCCTAAGTGTCCTGAAACCCGTAAAGAACCAACTCATAAAGAACCTTTGAAGAACCTCAAAACCTAAACTCTACACCCCCAAGGCCTAAACGTTAAACCCCGAAAGAAACATAGGTTTTTTTAAACAAAGGTCTTTTAAATAATCTAAAAACCTATGTTTTTTAGAAAACCTATCCACAGATCCCCCAAAGCTGAGAGGCTGCCTTCCGCCAGAGATCTGAGGGCCCAGCGCCCTACATCCTCCAAGGCCCTCTTCTGGGACTTTCTGGGACTTTAGGGACTTTAGGGTTTTGGTTTAGGGTTTAGGGTTTAGGGTTTAGGGTTTAGGGTTTAGGTTTAGGGTTTAGGGGTTAGGGTCTAGGTTGGGGTTGAGGGTTTAGGGGTCCAGGGTTTGGGGTTTAGAGTTTGGGGTTTAGGGTTTTCGGAGTGTGAGTGGTTTTGCAGAGGTGTGTATGGGCTTCTAGATGCGTGGCTCTGAGGGTTACAGGAAATTTATTTCTAGGATTTCGCTGATCTTAGGAGCCTAAACCCTAAACCCTAAACCCTAAACCCTAAACCCTAGTCTGGGCTTCTAGAGGGTCTTCTTGGGGTGCTCGGGCTTCTGGTTGTGTTGGGGCTTTGCATGGGACGTAGAGCTCGGGGTTTCGGATGCAGGGTGGGGTGGTGGTGAGGATGCGGTTGATGATATAAATCCTAGGGTTCCTTTAAAGGGATCTATAAGGGAACCTTTAAGGGGTTCCTTTAAGGGATCTATAGGTGGGTTTAGGGTTTAGGGATATAAATCCTGCATTACCCATAATAAGGAATATACCATAATTCCCATATATTCCTTATTATGGGTACTGCAGGATTGATATCATCAACCGATGTGAGGGCTCCAGGCGCCAGGGGGTCCTGAGCCGAAGCAACACGAACTCCAAACTCTGAACCCCCGAGTCCAAATACCAAGCCGTAAGCCCCAAGCTCCGAAAACTAAAGCCCACATGCCAAACTTGAAACCCTGCGTTGGAGTGCTAGATCTTGCGATGTGCGCAAGGTGTAGACGCACATGTTAGGCTAAGCCCGATCCAATTCTGTCTGTTGCTGATGCATTCGACAATCGTGATGGTCATTCTGCTTGTTCTGGCAATCGTGACTTTTCTGATAGCCTGACGGGATTATGATGATTCTTCTTACTGCTTTGAACAAGATCCACGACTGTTCGGATTATCTCACCCAGATGAGTGCAACTCGAAAGCAACGGCCCAAAACCCATCAAAACGCTCAAAACCCTAAACCCTGAACCCTAAACTCCCAGCAACCCTAAACCCTAAACTCTAAACCAAAGCCCAAACCCTGAACTCCTCGCCTTGATATGAAAAACGCAACCTCAGCCCGGAGCGGCCCAGGGTGGAAGGACGGTTCCCAGAGACCAAACATCGGTACCTGGATGGTGGAGATGGTGCGTCCACCTCCGACCGACGTAAGCCTTTAGGGTTTAGAGGTTTAGGGGTTTAGAGGTTTAGGGGTCTAGGGGTTTAGGGGGCTAGGGGTTTAGGGGTTTAGGGGTTTAGGGTAGGATTTGAGGACTCGGATTTGGGTATCCAGGTTTAGGGTTCGGGAGTCTAAGGGTTTCAGGCCTTACCAAGCGAGACCTGGGATACCCACTTGACGATCGCGGAACCCGTACCTCGCCTTGCTCTCTAAAACTTCAAACCCTAGTTATATGCAGAAGAGCATCCCAGAGTAGATTGCTTGCTCCGGTGCTGCAGCCATCTCGGTTTGAGCGCTGATCCAGAGTTCCCGAACGGCTCAGAAGGCAGCGTGTTTCCCTTCGCAGGAGTTTCTGAGACCAAGCCACAGCGGCTGAAGTTTTCGGATGTTTTGCTTGGGCAGGCGCGCTTCTGGCCAGTATGGTGGGGAGCAGTGAGCGACTTCCCCAGCCTGGACCAAGACCTCCACTACTGGGGGGTTCTATCGGGTTTAGGGTCGGGATAGACGGGGTTTTTGGAGACACATGCATGAACCACGGGGTTCCCTGCCGGGTGGATCAGTCGCCTTCTTTTCATGAACTTCGCGTTAAGATGTAGAAATGGGTGAGGGGCGGGGGGTTCTCTGGTGATGATAAGGCTGCTGCTGCCGCTGCTGCCGCTGCTGCCGCTGCTCCCTTGCTGCTGCTGCTGCTGCTGCTGCCACTGGCTTTGCTGGTCGTGGTGGTGGTAACGCTGATGAAGATGATGATTTGTTCCTGAGGTCCGGGATGATCCAGCCGCTCCCCTCCTGCCTTCTACATGGACCGTCCCAGGTTAAAGAAGGAGAGCTTCAAGATCACCGGGGATCCGAAGAAGCCGGATGGCCCATGGTCTCAGCTCGTGGGGGCTCGGGGTCCTTGCCTTCTACTTCATGCCTTCGCAAGGTAGGTTTCGGCTGCCGCAGGGAGGTGCCGGATTTAAATTACTAAACTGTGGAGTTGCGTATTTCTGTGGGGAGGGCCTGGCCTCGAAAAGCCATGAGGCGAGTGGCAGCCGCCAGGGGTTGGTCCTAGTTGACAAGGTGCGGTCTTGGACACAAGTGTGAGGGTGAAGCGATGTTACGAGAAGGCTGGGTACAAACTCGCTTCATCGAGTCCGTTAAGTTTTCCGCAGTGTTCGTGCAGTGCGAACAAGCTGCTGATTGTCGTGTTCGTGCCGTGCCCCTACAGCTTACGCCTCAAGCACTACAGCGCAGACCCCACACCCTAAGCCCATAAGCCCCAAACACACAACTCCATGCCCAAAACCCCAAACCCCCAAACCCTCAAACTCCAACCCCTGAACCCCTCAGCCCTAAAGCCCACACCCCACGGCCCGCGACCATCAGGTGCCCCAAACTCCTTTGTGAAGATGACCTGCTCGCGGGCGAACTTCCGCGCTGCCGGGTGGAAGGCTCTGGGTTTCATACGGGATTTATGTTTTTTTTTTGAGGGCTTTTAGGGTGTTTTCAGTTTTTTTTTTTTTTTTTTAAGGGTTTTTTGTTGATGTTGTCAGAGGATTCAGGGTTGCAGGGCTCGGGGTTTGGGGCTTGTGGGATTTGTGTTAGTCTCTAGGAGCCTACGTGCATATACGAATATGTATGTGAATATATGTAAGGATGGATAGGTAGGTAGGTAGGTAGATAGAGATCGAGGCCTCTGCTTCTGAATGGTCTGAACATAAATTAGCTTCACTCTCTGTCAGACCGTATAGAAACCATCATACCACGTTTACAGAAAACCTTGCAACAGCCAAACACTACAAAACCTAAAAACCAAAACCATAAACCGTGAAATGACGCCTCCGTCAGTATTTCAGGGTCGCTGTAGAGTACAAGTAGCCCTACAGGGCCCTCAAAGGATAAAGAACGACTTCGAGCCCGCACAATCCAGTAGGTCCCAAAACCTCCAACTTCTGTGAGGAATCTGCCTGAACTCCTTTTGTGGGCTTCTGGGTTTTGGCTCTTGGGGCTATGAGCTCGGACGGATCCAGGGGTGGGGCTTCCAGTCGAGCGCGCTCAGGGTTTTGGTTTTTCTGGCCGGGGTTCCGAGTCAAGGAGGTTTTCAGGCGTTATGTGGATGGGCGGAGGTTCGAGATGAAGGTCAAGGCTTACATCAAGGCGTTAGAGAAAATCTTGGTTTTGTTTGGGACCTTCGGCTGTGCAGGAAAGAGCCAAGCTCGACGGCTGGAAGCTGTTGCCCGCTTTCAGGACGATGACTTCGTGAAGCCTGTGATCACTATCGCAGCCCCGTGCGCCCAGTGGAGTGTGTTGAGTGTCCATGGCAAGTGTCCATGGCATCACAGTCGGTGTGCTCTTACTAGGTAGAGAGTATCCAGCGTGCGACTTCCCGCGAGTTGCTGCTGGGTCGTGTGCCGCAACCGTCAAGGTATAGCAACAGCATGCCGTGCAACAACCAGGCCACAAGATCAGTGCAGCCTGTGCGAGCCTCTTGTGACAAGAAGTCGTGAATTGGGTCTGAAACCTAAACCCTAAACCCAAGTCTCCCAAACTCTCCACCTTAAGCCCCAACGCCCCAACACCAGAACCCCATGGCTGTCGGCTATCTTACCTTTGGTTAGTAGGGAAGAATGGTAGTAATAGTAGTTATAAATTGTACCCCATTCCTCCATTCCCTACTAACCAAAGGTAGGCTATGAGACCCGTGGGGAAAACCCTGACCTCAGTTCCGGGACTTGGCGGACATCCTGGCCGAGGAGGCCCGGTGCTCCAAGCAGGGTCCAGAGACTGCAACACCAGATACTTAATTTGATAGAATATGATATAATCGTATATAATATGATAGAATATGGCAGAATATGATATACTATGGTATAATATGATATAATATAACATATGAAGGAGTGTAACTTAACTTTTGAGCTTCAACAGGAGCCATTGATATGATTGAAGGGAGCGGGGTATATTCCTTAGTTAAAGGGTTTTGGAGTCCGCGGGCCGCACCTCAAGCCCTGAACCCAACCCCTTATTCGGCCCCCGAAAGAGGAAGGGAAATTGAACACTTACCAACAAATACTAAGCCTGTCTTCACCTCGAGACTCAAGCCGCCCTAAATCCTAAACCCAACGCCAACGCCTGAAGCTGCATCCCAGACCTTTAAAACCCTGAACCCCAGGACACCATCAAGTTTTCCTCATGCGCCCTTGGAGATCTTGAGCCTCAGCCTCGTAACTTATGTCGGAACGGGGCTTTGTAAGTCAAGGAGACCTAACCCTTGGGTCCTCATAGCAAAGATCTGTCTTTAGGGATGTGTATTTGGCTCCCCGCACCCTGAGAAAGGCTTCCGTATTATCTGAAACTCCCTATACCCGAAGAAGACGCCTCGCAGAACATAGCGACTTGTTCCGGCACGCAGCTTGAAGGCACAAAATGTAGCTTCTTACAACGTCCACGTGATTCGAACCCAAGACCCCATGCCAGGCACTACGGAGGCTCCAGGGTTCAGAGTTCACCAAACCCCACCTCTAAAGCCCCAAATGCTCAACAACTAGAGGGCCCGGCATTCTCAGGATCCCAGATTCCCACACCTAAACCCTCAACTTTTGGCCGTGGTTTCTGTAAGGGTTGAGGCTTTCGGGTTTAGGGGGGTTCTAGAATTTCTACAGAACCCTGAAAGTATCCCTGAAAATACACCCTATCCCTCAACCCTAAACCCCTCAACCCTAAAAGCCCCTACATTACCATTGATACTAACCCAAACCCCAAACAAGTCTAGAGCCTATGGCGCGCGGTCACCATGGCTGACGCGGCGGACAGGGCCTGGGCCGAGCTGAAGCGAGGCTGGGGGGGGGGTCCTCTACATGGGTGGTTGTCAAAATTAGGGTACCTTTTTGGGTCCTTATTATAATACGGCACCTAATATTTAGGGTACCCCAAAAAGGGGCCATAATTTTGACTACCACCCACATATCAGGATGGATTCATGGTTTAGGGTTTCGAGTTCAGGATCGCTGGTTTGTGGTAAGGCTTCAGGGGGTTTTCTAGGTCGGGGGTCTAATCTCGCAGCATTTGAAGTTGTAGAGACTAAGTGGTTTTGCTGCATCCAGGCTTAAAGGGTGAGGGGTATGATAGATCTCAGCAGGACCGTGTTCTTAGGCGTCGCAAATATACCAGCACAGAGGTCGATTCCAGTCGGAATTCCAAGGCTCATACTGACCATCGCTAGTGCCAACTCGCATCACCAGCAACAAGAGCTCAACGCAGGGCAAAGAAGGAACGAGCGAGGGGTGATCACGATTCAGCCTCCTGCTGCTCCAGCTCCTCCTGACCATAATTCTGGTCGTACCACTACCCTCCAAACCCTAAATGCTAAAGCCGTCGTGGTTCTCCTCCCCATACCTTCGTTGGTAGTGCACCAGGTTTTGGGATGCAAAGAGTTTAGACGATTGGAAGCCGGGGAGCGCTAATAGCACATTAGAAGAAACCCAAAGGTTTCGGCTGAGGTCTTTGGTAGCAGGATAAACGTTTGAGGGTTCAGGCTTTGAGGGTTGAGGGTTTCCAGGACTGCGGTCTTATGGTTAGATTCGGTTAGATCATAGGTTGTGGCTTTGGGCTCAATCGGCTTCAGGATTTTGGATTTGGGGGTTTGGGGGGTTTGGGGAGGTACCGGGGCTGGGGATGGCAGTCGTCTGCTTGTGTGGTTCAGATGTTGAGAGCTTCTCAGGTTATGGGGAGGTTTGCTATATGTTTGGCTGAGGTCTCGACCTCGTCTGAAGTTCAGGTAAAACCCAAGCCCTAGACCCTACGGTCGAGAGCATCGGGTTTTTGGGTCTTGAGCGCTGTGCGTGACGGGAGCTCTGTGTCAGGCCTGGGCATCGATGGCAGTGCTTCCTTGGCTCCCGAGCTGCAGAACTTGCCCCCTCCAGCCCGAAAATCTAGGCCCAAAGCGAGCCCAAGACCCGACTTGCAGAAAGTATTTCTTGTGCCTCTGTGCTGCCAGCTTTTACTTTTCTGGGAAACTATCAAAACTACGGGTAGACAGAGTCCGTAGCAACAGCAGCATCGATGAGTGAGCGGATGAAAAGACGGTATACATGCAACTACAAGCACAATATGCCAGCCCCCGTGCTGTCAAAATGTTTCGACCCGTTCGATCATACTGACAAGAGCAAGATGAACATCGTTCCTACGGTCCATTTTATCACTCTTATGGCAATTATTACTATCAGTAGGATTTCGTTCCCCTGCAACTAGGTTCCTGAGTGATACCCTTTTTGGGGTCTCCTTATTAAAGCATAGCAGTAGGAATATATAGATTTATTTTTATACATATACATATATATATATATATATATATATATATATAATGATATATATATATATATATATATATATATACATAGTGATATATATATATATATATATATATATATATAGTGGCTACTCACGAACCCTGAACCCTAAGCCCTCAACCCCACTTACTGCCATCATTAGGACTTCGTTCCCCTACTTGGAGGTTCATGGGCAGAAAAAAGAAAGGGTTGTAAGTCCCCTGACATGGATTATAAGTGTAGTTACCCTACTTATGACCCTACTTGTAACTACCCTAAACCCTAATCCCTAAACCCTATAACCCTATAGATCCCTTTAAAGGAACCCTACTTATAACTACTCATGAGCCTCCAAGTAGGCCCTAAACCCTATACCCTATAGAACCCCTATAGATCCCTTGAAAGGGACCCTTAAAGGAACCCTTATAACTACCCATGAACCTCCAAGTAGAACGACTGGGGACAAGGTTCGGGACGTAGTAACTAGGGAGTTATAACTAATGTAACTACACTTATATGTACTTATAACCCCAGTTAGGGTACATATAACTGTACTTATTAAGTCCCATGAACCTCTAAGTTCCCTTCGAACGACTCAGGACAAGGTTCCGGATGACCTCCTGGAGGCTTTCGAGCGCTGGCGTCGCACTGCTGACGGAGAGCACCACGGGATCAAGTCCCTGGGCTCTTGTTTAGGGTTTAGGGTTTAGGGTTTAGGGGTTTGAAGGGAAGTTGCCATAATTTAGGGTTCCTTTGAGGGTTCCATAAGGGTTTAGGGGTCAAGGGGTTTAGTTTAAGTTGCCATAACAAGGAAGCCATACTCTGTACTATAGATCCCTATGGTGGTAACTTAAAGTATAAGTTACCAATATAAAGAAGCCATACTTAATATTTATTGTAGATCCCTATTATGGTAACTTAAATTAAGTTCCTTAACACGAACTCAGGTACCGCCTGAAGACCATGCTCTTCTCGAGGCAGGGCCAGGGTTACGGGTTCGCGGCAGCAGCTGTTGTCATAGTACTAGCAAGCTTTCGGTTCAAAAAAGTGGAGCGTGCTGCAACAGGGGACCCTAATGTGGTACCCTAAATAATAGGATCCTTATTATAAGGACCCCCAAAAAAGGTACCCTTAATTTTCGGAAGCTCCCATGTGGAGAGGACTTGTTCAGTCCAGTGAGTTGTGACATGTGGAGCCTGCCCCTTGTGCGCGCGAGCGTCCGGAAGAGACTCCTCTGCCTCCCCTCAGGCAACCAACGCGAGACCGTTGCCGCCTTTGCTGGACTTGTTTGTGGAAGGAATGGCTGCAAGCTGAGTAAGGGCTTCAGAGCGAAGTAAGGTCTGACAACGGCCATTCGCAGCGGCATTCCGTCCTCATTGCGTGGCACAGTCTGGCTCCTCTGACTGGATGTGGGGAGAAGCTTGAAGTACTGAAGCTGAAAACGTCGTTCAGCAAACTGCATTGCGAGGTTTAGCTTGGCGGGAGCAGGATGATCTTGCTGTTGCATACACCATGTTTCTCTGAAATCTGCATCTCGGCAGTACAGCATGTCAGGTATTTGTGCAGCGGTGGTCTGAGCAAGAGGCGGCAGAGTTCAAAGTCTTACGAGGACCTAGCGGCTTGGAAGCACGCAAGCTCACTCCTCCCCCTACTAGTACCACAGGGACCACGACGACGACTGCTACTGCTATTGCTACTGCTACTACCATGACGATGCCGACTGCTGCTAGTGCTAGTGCTACTGCCCCTACTCCTGCTCCAACTCCGACTCCTACTGTCACTGCTGCTTCTACTTCTATGACGGCGGCAGCGGCGACGGCGACGACTACTACTCCTACTATTACTCCTACTACTACTCCTTCTACTGCTACTCCTACTACTACTACTACTACTACTACTACTACCACTACTACCACTGCTACCACTGCACTACTACTACTACTACTACTACTACTACTACTACTACTACTACTACTACTACTACTACTACTACTGCTACTATACAACAACAACAACAACTACTACTACAACTACAACTACTACTACTACCACTACTACCACCACTACTACTACTACTACTACTACTACTACTACTACTACTACTACTACTACTACTACTACCACTACTGCCACTTTGGCTACTTCTGTTCAGAGCCAAAATGAAGATGCCCATGGTGTAGTGTTTTTCTGCAGAAGCATTGATGTGTGAATTTGTTATTCTTTTTGTTGTTGGGCTGATTCTTTCGGGACTGTGATTCAGATTCTGCAGGTTGTTGCTTCTGCTGTGTGGTGAGGTGCGGGAGGGCCACTGTGCAAAGAACACAGTGGCTGCGCGAACGATTGCCAACGACCTTCCGCGAACGGGGTGCGAGGAGAATCTGATCTCGCCCTTGGAGAATGTGCTCCTAGCATATGCAGTTGCTCGCCAAATCGAAGGTCGCCATCTTTTTCTGATGCTTCTATCGATGCCCGATGATTGCTTGGAGGAGTAAGACAGCTAGTAAGAGGAAGGCAGCTGCATCCATGAGTTGAGGTGCGGAATCCAGTCATCGGATACTGCCAGTCTATGAACTTTATCGTTGCCACTTTTCTGCTGTATCATGGCTGCACATCACTGGCAGAACCGAGATCAAGATATTCACAGTTTCTGCTAAAGGGCAGTTGTGCGGCATGAGAATGTTCGCAGGTACTGCTGCGAAGAGCACGCATTTTGGATGCTCTGCAGCGTGATTGAAGAGATCATGCCTATCGGCTACTACACCGAAGACCTTCGCGGGTTGCGCTCCGCACGGATCTGAGTTGACGGGAGTGCGTGATGGAAGAGTTGTTTCACAGACTCCATGCCATTGAATCACGGACGGAGCCGAGGATCTACACGTTTTCAATTGGTGTATCGAGCAATACTTGCCGCAGCTCTACCAGCACTTTTGCAGGATCAGCAGCCCGCAGCAGTATCACCAATTCTGTTCCTTACCGTCGTTGCTTTCGTCGTCCAATGTCACTGCTATTCCGAGTTTACTAGTGCGATGACTGTTAGTAGCCCACATACAAGCCTTAACCCTGGACCGTGAACCTTACATTCACTAACCACGAAGCACCGGCTGTTCCTTTACCAGTCCAGAGACTCCAATATCCCTTAATTAAGGAATATACCTTAAATCATATAAGGGATCCTACCATAATTTAAGGAATATTCCTTAATTAAGGGATATTGGAGTCTCTGGGGTCTTGCTGTTCTGCAAAGACCAGACCAGAGCTTTGTCACCCTGAGCAGGAATGCCATTGACGCGGCCCCGATTTTCATGAACTGGTTCCTCTGCCTTTTCGTGGCATCCTCGGCTTATGTGGACCTACATGTCATGAGGGAGCAGAGATGGAGAGCGAAAACTGGGAGTAGTGACTGTAATCGTACTGATACGCAGGAATAGTGAGCAGAGAAGAACTCCACATGGGATAGAGCAGAGTAAGAGGCGTGGTAGGGGCAAAGCACGTAGTATGCATAGTCATAATATCAGACTAGCAGCTTTCGCAATGATCGCGTTTCGAGTGGTACGAGTTCTAGCAGCAGCAGACGTGATGCCAAACCTATTGTTCTGAGCTTCTCTCGCACATGTGTCTCAGTCTAAGATAGCTAGCGGCACAAAGGCAAATCGTGTTTCAATATTCATTTCATCTAGCATCCACGGTGATCACAGCCGCACTGGCGATGGCAGTAGTGCCAATGGTGATATCTATCTTCGCAAATGTCAGCGATGCTTAATGCTTGATCGGCAAATCAAGCGGCAGTATCAGAAGTGATACGATTATGGGGCTGCTAGCACTGCTGCTTGATGGAAGACACGATCTTACACGCATCGCCATCAGTTTTGGTGTTGCAAGTAACTGCTAGTACCCAGCTAGTGTAACCAGTACGATTACTTCGACTGTGAGCAACTTTGCTGTTGAAGCCGTATATAAGAGTGGGAATGCTAACAATGTCGTAGTAACAGCCAGGTGAGACAACGAAACCTGAATGGTCGCAAGCTGCTGCTACTGATGATGATGTTCGTGCTGCTGGTAGCGGTAACACGTGGAAGAAATCAGCATGCTCATGGTGGCGCATAAACGTACCTTTGGCTAGTAACGAATGGAAGAATGGTAGTTATAGTAGTTATACTTGTACCCCATTCCTCCATTCCCTACTAACCAAAGGTAAGTAGACCCTACTACACACTTGCGAAGGTTAACACGCTGCCCCCCGAGCATGCGCATCGAGCTCTTGACTGCACGCTTCACGAGGGCCACAAGGCGCTCTTCCGCATAGGACCTCCGCCGTCTTTGCGCCTGTGACGGCCTTCGACATCTTTTCACACGAACTCCGAGTGTGTGAGGTTGGAAGTTGCAGTGCTTATTGTTCTTGAGGTGATGAGGAGAGTAGAGGCTTAGTCTAAACTGCACGCGCGTCGGAAGGACTTTCGATCCTGGCCCTTCGGCAGAAGGAACTGCTCAGCGCCACCAATGTGGTCGAGGCTCGGGTCACCTCCTCAAGCTGCTAGTGCATTCGAGGACAGGTGGTCTATGCTGGCCAATCGACTAAGTAGTAAAGATATTTGTCGCCGCTGGTGCGGTACGGTTGCCGACACAACACCGTTGCCGACGTCAAGGACACCGTGGATTTTGCCGCCACAGTGAGCATCCTCGCCGTTGTCATCATCGTTTTCTTCGTGGTCATGGTTGGTGGTTTGGTTTTCCTGTCGTCGTCGTCGTCCCGACCGCCGCTGCTCCAGGCGACGCGATCGTGGTCGCGGTGGTTGTCGCGGTCGTCGTCGTCGTCGTCGTCGTCGTCGCCGTCTTCGCAGTCGTCGGCGGCAGTGGCGTTTCGGTCGTCGCTGTCGTGACCTGCTGGTCGTCGTCGTCTGCGTCGCAGTCGTCGTTTTCATCGTCATTTCTGTGACCACAATCATCATCGTCAGCATCCTTCTGCTCCTCCTCTTGATCCACCTTCTCGTCCTCCGCCTCCTCCTGCCTCCTCCTCATCATCATCAGTACTCAGTAGCACGACTACTTCATTTCTTCGCGGAGCAGCCTTAGAGAGCCGGCTAGATGCTGAGGGTAGGAAGAGGATTCAGCGTAATGCCACCACGAGGCGGAAGTGACGGTGAGCAGCTTTTTGGTTCTTTCGTAAAGGCCACGAGACGATGGCCACTAAAATGGATGGTAGCCTGAAGTCTTCGTAATGTAGGGTTATTATCAATGCTATTTTGGGGGTTCCTTAGTCTAAATTAAGGTATAATGGGCCCCAAAACCCCATGTAATGATTAAGGCCCCCATATTACTGCCCAGAGAGCCCAATACCCCTTAATTAAGGAATATGCCTTAAATTATAAGGGGGGTTCATATTATGATTTAAGCTATATTCTTTAGGAGTATTGGGCTCCCTGGGTGCCTTCTGGAGAGGCCTACTCATACCTTCGCCAGCCGTTTGGAGAGATGCAGCGGGCCCCCAGCGAAGAGCTGAACTTTGTGGATATCACGTCCAAGCAGATGCTCGACGCTGCATATGGCCCACTCTTCAAGAACTTCAGGCACGGAGCCCAAACCCTAAACTCTAAACCCTAAACCCTAAACCCTAAACCCTAATCCTTAGAAAAAAAAACCCTGAATCCTGGGCTTAGGGGGGAAGGGTTCATGAAGAGAAAACCGTGTGAGCAGGATCAGCCTTGGACGGCAAGGTTCAGTCAGAACTCCAGACCACGAGCGACACCCTAAGCCCTATAAAGTACCCTAAATCCCAAACCCTAAACCCTCCAAAGCCCCCTTCAGTAGGGTTCGGAGGGTCGCCCGATGCTTTTTCAGAGAGGTCGGCGCAGATCGCGAAGATTCGGGAGATGTGCGTCGCGCGGGTGCAAGCAGAGGATGAGCAGGCACTGTCTGCTCCCGAACCACTGGGAGTTAGGGTTTAGGGTTTAGGGTTTAGGGTAGGGGGACCCTTGGGGATATAGACCCTCTCAATAAGGCCCCTTTTAAGAGAGCCAGAAGTAGGGTTCAGAAGGGGTACCCTTTAAGGGGTCTCCCTAATAATACTACCCAAACACCAGAATCGGAGCCTGTAGATTCATAAGGACAGGCCCACCTAAGGAAGTATCGAACCCTAGCTTACCCCTTAAGGGTCCTATGATAGATGGTGTCCACGAAGAGATGCCGTAGGTTTTTCTCGGGAGGCTGCTGCCAGAAAGAAGGCGTGGGCAGCCCAGAATGCCAAGCCACAGGCGACTGAGGAGCCTCCAGTGAGCCTACACTTTGGGGTTCAGGTAGGGTTGGGGGTTAAGGGTTTAGGGGTTTGAGGTTTAAGGGTTTGGGGTTGGGGGGGTATCAAGAAGCATTGGGTCAGATGAACGTGAATCGTGAAGGGTGGAAGCAGATGCAGCCCCCGCATCCACTTTACCAGCTCTGCAACCCTAAGCCCTAAACCCTTATATGAATATAGGAACCCTTGAAGGAACCCTTAGAGGACCCTTAAAGGAACCCTTAGAGGACCCTTAAAGGAACCCTTAGAGGACCCTTAAAGGAACCCTTAGAGGACCCTTAAAGGAACCCTGCTGTAGTTTGGCCCAAGGTCGCAGCTGCTCAGGGTTCTGCATTGCCCCCGAGTCTCCTACATGGAGTCGGCATGTTCAGCCGAATCATGTACCCGATGCGATCCCCTAAACCCTAAACCCTAAACCCTAAATAAACCCTAAATAAACCCTAAACCCTAAATAAACCCTAAACGCTAAATAAACCCTAAAGCCTAAATAAACCCCAAACCCTAAATAAACCGTAAACCCTAAACTGGCAACCAGGGCCTAGGACACGATGACAGCAGGGTGACTACACTACTTTGGCACTGTAGTTCTGAAGGATGTTGAGCCGCACATCTTGACTACACCCTAAACCCTAAAGCTGCAACCATAAACCAAACCCCAAACCTACAAGCATAAGCCCTAAACCTACAACCTACAACCCCTAAACATACAACCATAAACCCTAAACCTACAACCATAAACTCTAAATCTACAACGAAAAACCCAGAACTAGCCTATCTCCAGTGGTCCATGATCGCCCTGAAACGCAAGCAGCCGGAGCCGACAGGCGGTGGCCAGGCGAGACCCGCTTGCCTCAAAAGGGTTTAGGGTTTAGGGTTTATCAACCTTCAGATTGCTATTTTTTAAAAAGAGAAAAATTTCCGTCAGATTGCAACTATTAAAACTGCGATTACTACGATAGCTACAATTACTACGATTTATTTTCTATTTCTTCTTGTCTCATTGGATCATCAACCGTTAGAACCTCTAGCAGAATCTCCAACTTTTTCGTCTTTGAACGAACAAACAACTCTTACTACTATGGCTGCGACTACCACTATTAAAGTTACTCTATTTCAACTAACACTACGAGTACTACGATATCAACAATTACTACTATTACTTCCATTTCTTCTATTCGTGTTAGTTTCTGCGATAACTACTATTTACCACTATTGCCCCTTCGGAGTTCCCAGAGCTTCCAATATCCCTCAATTAAGGAATATACCTTAAACCATATAACGGATCCTACCATAATTTAAGGAATAATCCTCAATTAAGGGATATTGGAGTCTCTGGGTCCTAAACCCTACAGATCCCGTATAGGAGCCCTTAAAGGAACCCCTATAGATCCCTTTAAAGGGATCTTGGAGTCCCTGGGTTCTTCGAGGTCTTCCATCTGGGCAGCGATGGGCGGAGCCGGCCCGCGCCAGACCGCGAGGCCGTTCACCGGGAGCTGGCGACGATGAAAGTGGGCCTCCTGGCTCCACGTCTGGGGGCCCCTTCTACGCTTTTTGTTTCAATTGTTTGCTTTGGGGGTTGATATATATATATATATATATATATATATACACACATACACATACATAGATAAATAAATAAATAAATATATATATATATATATATATATATGCTCTCGGGTCCCGGGCCGCCCCCCCCCCCCCCCAATGGTATCCCCCCCACCCCCCCTGCTGCCCTGCTGCTGCACGCCCACCCGCCCTGCCGCCCGGCCCGCACCTTGCCCGCCCCTTGACCTTGTGCGCGGATCGGGTGTCGCACTATGCCCTGCCGTGTGCGGAAGCGGCAATCGGCGCAGGAATTTCCAGCATCTGACATGAATTGCAATGCTGAATTATGAGGATTGTATGGCGATGGTGATGGTGGCAGATATTCCTTTGAAGGTATTAATGATGAAGATGACGACGACAAGGATTATGTTGAGCATGGTTTGATTGTCGACTCACGTCCCGGTCTAGAGCAGCACAACATCATGAGCAGTATCACCGGTGCCACAGCAAGAGGGAAGACAAGGAGTAACACATAAGAACGTCGTGGCAAAAAAAGCACCACCACAGGCCCCACACCACAGGGGGGGCGGGGGGGAAGGGGGGAGGATACCATGGGGTGGGGGGGGAGGGGGGGTGTGGCAGCCCTGCATCATATATATATATATATATATGTATATATATATATATATATGTATAAGCACATATGCATCTAGTATACAATATATGCTATATACCATATGCATATACGTATATCTACCTACACAAACCTAAAATATCTGTATACATACACATTTGCAGTTTTTTTGGGGAGGGTTCAGGGCTCAGAGCGTACATTCGTGAACAACAGCGAGAAGAAGACCGGTTCCAGGAATGTCCGGAATTTTTGAGTCGAGCTTAAAGCCCGAAGACTTGAGGCCTGAGCGGATAGCCTCTTATCGTTCCCTGCCCTGCTCCAATCGGAGCTGAGCTCAAGCTTCGGTAACTGTTTCTGTCAAAGTGCCACAAGTACTTACCCTCGGTTAGTAGGGAATGGAGGAATGGGGTACAATTGTAGCTACTATTACTACCATTCTTCCGTTCCCTACTAACCAAAGTAGGTGCTTTTGGGTTCTGGATTCCCAGTTTATGGGATGCTCTGCGTCAGAGCTGACCTGAGGCTTCGGGAGGTACAAAACCTTGAGCTTCCAGGAGTTGGCAGATGAGGAGCACGACTACTGCAGCTGGATCTTAGCGCAGAACGATACCAACAACATGCGGATGAACAAGTTGCAGGCCTTCCTTCGAAACCTCTCGAAGTTGAAAGAACAGCGAAGCGAGGTGCTGAAGGAGTCTCAGGTCACCACGGCTCTTGCAAGTCATCCCGCCAGTGCTCCTGCCGCTCCTGCAAGGGTTCCTGCAAGAGCTCTTCTCAACGAGGAAAGCGTCCGAGCCGAAGCTGTCAGGACGACTGCAAGGCCTTTGGCCCAAAGCGCCACAGCCGCCGCAGTAAGCAAGCTCCTCTCCATGGGCTTCCAAGAGGAGGACGCTGTGCGAGCACTGGCCGACACTGGAAACAGCCTGGAGGCTGCGGTGGCGCTCCTCACCGAGCCTCCCGAGATCCCTCGTCCGGCCGAGGCCGCCGAGGTCGCAGAGGTCGCCGAGGTCATGGAAGTGCTGCCGAGCCCACCTCGCTCGCGGGCGCCTGCTGCGGCGCCCGCGCCTGCGCCGGCGCGCGTCGTGCGGAGCCCGGCGCTTCAGCCTCCGGTTGAGACTCAGAGGGAGCCAGCCGTAAAGATCAAGGCAACGATTTACTGCGATGATAGCTCTGACAGTGATGTGCAAATTGCATTCGACTAGCTATGCATGTGCCTGTCGCATTTCGAGCGGGGGATGTCTCGGAAGTCTGTACAGCGCGGCACCTCAAGTGACAGAGCGGAAAGCAGAAACGAAGGATGCGAGGTTATCTGCAGTTGTTGCACTGTCAACCTGATGTTGGGTTGAGGGTCTCGGGCCCACGACACTCGCCACGTCCAGAGGGAGAATCGGGAGGGGAATCAGATGCCGAGGAGCGCAATGATGTCAGCTGTGATGATGGCAACGGTGTTGCTTGCCACATGATGCTTCTGCGGGGCTGCAGTCACTGATGCTGGTGACAAACCGTATACGACGTGAACATTAAGCCTCAGTGAAACATGCCAGACGTAAGCCTCGGGCAAAACTTAAACCCTCAACCATGAAACCATGCTCTCAAATCATGGACATGCCTGAAGCCACAGATCCCAGGTGCAGGCCCAACTCCGATAATCTCAGCCCTGAACTCAGACTCACCTGAACTCCTGCGCTCCAGGCTATCCTACTTGGAGAGTCGGGGGACTTAGTAACTGGTTACTTTAGGGACTAGTGACTAATAAGTACCATAACCCCAATTAGGGTCCATTTTAGGGTGCTTATAAGTCTACTGACTACCTACTTACTAAGTCCCCCGACCCTCCAAGTAGAGACCAAAACTCCAAACCTAAAAGCCTTGCTTAAACCGTCAACCTTCGCTCCCGAAACCTCCAAACACCTAAATCCCAAAGCCTACTTGGAGGTTCATGGGTAGTTATAAGCAGCGGTATAAGTCATGGGTCATATAAGTATAGCTACCCTACTTATAACCCTATTTATAACTTTCCATGAACCTCCAAGTAGTAAACTTCTCCAAACCCGAGAAACCTACTGGAGAGGCCTGAGTAGCTAGCACTAGCACTTGCTGACGGGTCCCTTTTATGTAGATAAACCAAAGTTCGCTTCTAAGTGTTAATGCCCCGATGTGAAACCCTATCTCCACCCCTCCTGAACCCTGTAACGCCCTACACCCTAAACCCCGAACCCCTAAACCCTGAACCCCTAAACCCTAAACCCTCCTAAACCCTTAACCCCTACAGGCCCTAAACCCTCTGCTATATGGCGGTCTTTTCGCAAGGAGCCTCCGGCGCCCTCCTCTTCGCCTCCGCCGGCACAGGGCTTTCTCAGCGCCGGCCCGAAGGCGTGGAGTCGTCATAGTAATATTTAAGAAGAATACAACTCATAACAGTAGCAATAATAATAATAATCCTAATGACACAAAACAACCAATATTTACAATCATAATAATACGTGTAATACTAATCATAGCAAGATTGCTCGCAATTCTGAGATAAGCCGCAAAAGCAATAGCAACGACGGTAACAACCATGAGTATGCTATGGCACAATGTTGCGCGTAGTTACGAGTAGTAAGTATATTCAATCTGACGGTTTTTTCGCCCTGATCAACGATTTTAGTCTTCTTCGCCGCCTTATCAACGCGAACTATTGTTCTTCTTGGCGCCATCGTTGCTGGATTTTTCTGTTCAGTCGGACTTTGGGACTTGCTGCATTAAGGTCCACGAGGGGTTTGGGTTTGGCGCTCCAGAGTACGCATGTACCGGGTATGGAGTCTGGGGGTTTAAGCTGCATCTCAGACTTAGGGATTGCTTAAAGGATCGCTTATAAGCCCACTTAAGGTACTTATAACCTGACTTACTAAGTCCAATGATCCTCCAAGTGGGCATGGAGCCCGAAACTTGACTTGGTTGATGTTCGCAAGATGTTGGCAGGTACAACTTCAAGGCCTTAAGCTACCCTGAAACCCTAAGCCTTATAAGATCCTGCTCTACGTGGTGCTTATGAGCGCGTTTGTCTTCGAATCTGAAAGTCATAGAGTTGCGATCCGACGCCCTTGGCCCTAAAAGTCCCGAGGCCTAGGGGCTTTGGGCTTCGGGGCCGGGGGGGGTTCGTCTTACTACAGGGGCCTAAATAATTAAAAGCTACTATTTTTTGGGTTCCTTATTATGGTTATAGACTAATGGGACCCCAAACCCTTATTCTAATTATTCTTCCCCCTTTTCTACCTCACCCTCAGCCCTAAACCTCCAGCCCTAGGCCTCGGCGCTAAGCCCGAAACCCTGAGTCCTTAGAGCCTTCAGACCCTAAACCCTGGTCACCCTGAACCGATGAACCTCTAAAACCCCTGAACCCCTAAACCCCTAAAACCCCTAAAACCCCTAAAACCCTAAAGCCCTAAGCCGCTAAAGCCCCAAACCCCTAAAGCCCTAAACCCAAAAATCCGCTGCCAGGAGCTCCGCAGCGCGGCCAGGGAGGAAGCGGCCTGGGTAGGGAGAGGGGGGTGCGCATTGGCATCAAAGCCTCAGGCTGCATGCTTTCAACCCTAAGCTACGTTGTTTAGGGTTCAGGGTTGAGGGTTTAGGGTTTTGTGCAGGGTCTAAGCTTAGTAGGGTTTTGTGTTGAAGTTTAGGGGTTGCATTTCGCAACCTTCAAACTCTCCAAACAATCATGACAAGGCCAGTGAAGAATCAGCTTGTAACCTCAAAACCTTGAAGCCAGCCAAGAAGCAAATAATTGGATACCCTGAGCCCCAAACCTCT
Source organism: Symbiodinium sp. CCMP2592 (assembly GCA_905221615.1). Lineage (NCBI taxonomy): Eukaryota > Dinophyceae > Suessiales > Symbiodiniaceae > Symbiodinium > Symbiodinium sp. CCMP2592. The sequence continues at coordinate 526,831 of CAJNDT010000635.1, read as the reverse complement.
GCACCGGTAAAGCTGCGGTTTTGGGGTTAAGTTCTGTGGAAACCACCAGAAGAACACCATAAGACCTTGGTGTTCAGGGCCCAACATTCCGAAGTCTCCCTAAGCCCTAAGCCCTGAACCCTGAACCTTAAACCCTGAACCCTAAACCCTAAGCCCTGACATTGAGTGGGAGAAGTCTTGGACCAGGAGTTGCCCCAACCACCGCGCAGCACCCCTCGGGCAGCGGAATCTACGGAGGAGGTGCAAAGACTTCAAAGTCCAAACCCTCAACATCCAACCCCTAAAGCCCACACGACCACACCCAACCGAAGGCCCAAACTCCCCTAAAACCCCAAACCCTAAAACCCCAAACCCTAAAACCCTCCCAAAAGCTCCAACCTGAGAACCCTAAAGCTCCGGCTCCACACCTCCAGCCCTTCAGCCTTTTTCAGGTCGAATCCTGGCTCTCCTTCGTGCGGATCGGCAGCGCACCCGAGATGGCCGAGCCAGGCATTGACTTTAGGGCTGCAGGGTTTAGGGCTTAGGTAGGTTCCCTGTTATACATTAAAGTATAACATGCCCGAAAACCCTATTCTAAGTATTAAGGCCCCTATATTAGGCTTTACTGTAAGGCTTAGGGCTTTAGGGTTTCAGGGTTCAGGATGTACGTTCAGGCCTTGAGCGCAGCCCAATGCGGTCAGTGCGGAAGGCCATCACGGTGACGGCTGCTGAGGCCCGAGGTTCGATAAATGTTTTGAGAGGGGGTAGGGTTTAGGGTTCAGGGTTTAGGGTAGGGTTCAGGGTTTAGGGTAGGGTTCAGGGTTTAGGGGTTGGGGGTTTTGTGATTGGCTTGGTAGGAGTCCTATAATGGTGGTCTGGAATTGTGTTGATAGGCGGTTTGATGGTTTTGAGAGCTTTTTGTCAGGGTCTTTTCATTGACCCAGGGTTTCGGGGTCCTGTTGGTCAGGATCTCAGTCTTCGGGGTTGAGGGTACAAGTGTGACCTACGCAGGCCGCGCGAGCGGTGGCAACGCCCACAGCGAAGCCGGTGGCATTGCCCGTGGCAGCGCCTGTGTCAATACGACGCCAGGTCGTCGTCAACCAGCTGCCTCAGAATTTCATGCCCTACCCTTGCACGGCCAGCAGTGGCCAGGCGACTTGTCGCGTTGAGCATTCACTGTTGGATGATTGCATTGTGCATTGCATCTGCTAAGCATCCCGCATCAACCAAGCCCCCTAGGCTGTGCTTCGGGCCCACGTGTCGGGCAACGGCATCAAGTCGGTGCGCGTCAGTCGTGCGGGGCTGCAACCTTCCAGTGGTCAACCTGCGGTGGTTGTGCGTCACCTGCCAGTGGCCCGAGTTCTAACGCCAACATCAGGCTACAGTGCGCTGGCTGAGAATTGGAGTGCTGACACACCGGGCAGTCAGGGAACTTGTGCTGCGAGTGCTTTAACATGGGGATCGGAATAACTAGTAACGTTTTTCTCGTATAGTCACAGTCCATAAATTTAGTCTGGTATAGTCATTGCCAGAGTCTACCCCCAAAACCTAACTTATCCTAACCAGTAGACTATAAGCGACCCCAAAACCTAACTTATTCTCACAGGTCACTCTGGTGTGTGGACGACCCAACAGCGACCGCTTTTGCCAACAGCATCGGCCTCCTTTGGCACTCCGCTCCTCAGCCGCAGAGCCCTATGAAAAGCAGTTTTTTAGCATCATTGTACCTAGTAGTATTGTAGCATTATTGTGTAGTAGTATTGTAGTAGTACTTGTAGAATGATAGTAGTATCGTAGTATTCTTGCAGTATCTTGATGGCAGTATTGCATTTTTGCAGTATGGTTATAGCATCATCATGGTGTTGCCATGGTAGTACTGTGGTCTCACCTTGGCGTTCTTATATCACCATTATGGTATTCTTATGGGGCTGCGGTGATATTTGTAATCGTATTCTTTTTCTTATTATGGTTTTCATTCTCACGTCCACTTCAGGAAACCCTAAGCCGTAAAAGCCCGAAGCCCTAGAGCAACATGGCGCTAAGCCCTGAAAACCTAGACCAAGCTATCTGCCTTTCCTTTCTTTGCCGAGGACTCCCGTGCTGCATCGTATTGCAATCCCGCCCGCATCGATTGCGTTACAGCGGACAAGCACCCGGTGAGCCAGGAAGTTTAGTGCAGCCTGGAATCACTGAGGATGTTAGAATGTTAGATTAGATGATAATCATGACAGTGATGATAGCAGTAGTTGTAACCATGAGAATGGTAGATCACTACTATAGCTTGTGGTAGAAATCACGCGAGTAGACGAGGGTGGCGATGAGTGGCAGCATGACCATTCGTCTTGCCGCCTCAGAATTGGCAGATATGTATATAAATATAGATCTAAAAAAGTAAATAAACAATATATATATATATATATATATATATAAATAGACACACGCAATGTCCCGTTCGTCGCGGAGTCCATATGCTTCCAGGAGAAATCATCCCACAACCCTATTCTAAATGACGCCCCTAAAAGCTATACAGGGCATCTTAATCCCTAACCGCCAAACCCTAAACCCCAAACCCTAACCTCATCTTTGGAGCGTCGACAAAAGTCGATGGACTCCTCATGTCTCCGGGACACTGCAGCCAGGACCTGGAAATGAAGCCCTGCTTTGGCTGTAGGGTTTCTGGCTCCTTTAAGGGCTGCTTTCAGGGTTGCCATAAGGGCTAGTGTCAGTAAGGGTTACTATAGCGGTTACTACTCTAGGGGCCTTCATAATTACCTATATTATTGTCGGGGCTCCTGATTATAATTGTCATATAAGGGGCCCCAAAACCCCCTATCTTGATTATTAAGGCCCCTATATTACTACGAGAGGTGATTACTATGCGGTTTAGGTTTTTTTAGGTTTTCCGAGACCTTTTTGGGGCCGGGGATCAGGGTTTGATAAGGAGGTCGAAGTTCAAGGCTCCAGCTCAGAGTTTAGGGTTTTGGGAGGTTGGAGTTTAGGGTTTAGGGCTTGGAGTTTGGGGTTTAGGGTTTGGAGTTTGGAGTTTAGGGTTTGGAGTTTAGGGGTTAAGGTTTGGAGTTTAGGGTTTGAGGTTTGGAGCTTAGGATTTGAAGTTTAGGGTTTGGGGTTTAGGGTTTAGGGCTTCGAGTTCAGGAATGTAGGTTTTGATTTTAGGTACCTGTTGTTGAGCCCTGACAGCTGGGACTGGAGCAGGTGGAGAAGCTGGGGGGCAAGGCGCACTTCTGCTTCACGCCGGGAAGCTCGGAGCGCAGTGGAAGAAGAGAGGCGAAGCGGGGCTCAAGACCCTACACCCTGACACCTAAACCCGTAAAACCATAAACCCTATATCCCCCGTAAATCCTAAGCCCCAAACGCCTTTCCATTCAGCCCCTCAAACCATACAGTCCTCAATTGCTCAGAATCCTCTTTACAGGCGGAGGCCTTAATTATCTCCCCCAAATGGGAGTTTCCGAAAATAGGGGACCCTGATATAGTACCCTAAACAGTAGGATCCATATTACAAGGACCCCCTAATTTGGTACCCCTCATTGTCGGAAACTCCTAAACCCTAAACCCTTTATAGAACCCTTATACATCCCTTTAAAGGAACCCTTAAAGGAGCCCTTTAAAGGTACCCCTAATTTTCGGAAACCCCCCCCAAATGCCCGGAGAAATCCCGGAAGCCTCACCGAGGCTTCCTTTAGCTACACGAAAATGCCGCCGCCAAACCCCTTCTAAACTCTTAAGGCCCCGATCCACCCTGGCCCTATTCCCTAAACCCTAAATCCTAAACCCCATTCTAAACTCTTAAGGCCCCGATTCACCCTAAACAAAAAACCCTAAACCCTAATCCCTAAACCCTGTTCTAAACTCTTAAGGCCCCGATTTTACCGAAACACTCGGACGCTGAGGCCTGTCATCAGTGACGGCCAGAGCCAGGGGTGCAAGGCGATGAGATACTCCCTCATCAGCCGGGAGGCCGGATCAGGGAATCCCTAAAGGAACCCCTTAAGGGGGTTCCCTTAGAAAAGGAGCCCTTCAGAAACCTGAGGAAGTCATAAGGGACTTGGATTTTTTGGGGTTCTGGGCGTTGAGGTTTTGGAGTTTCGGGTGGGCTTGTAAAGCGTTTCTGGCTTCAGGTTTTAAGGTTTGGGTGGGAGTGGAGCCTGCGCGTGCAAGGTGATCACAGATTGCATCGAGCTGATGCACGAGGGCTACCATGCAGATGCCATCATCACCCTGGCCGGCTGCGACAAGTGCTGCCCTGAGCAAACAGAGCGGGGCCCTGGCCCCGTGAGCTTGTAATTTAGGGGCCTTGATAATCACCTATACTATTTTCGGGGTTCCTTATTATATTTATAGTATAGAGAGCCCCGAAAGCCTATTCTGATCAGTAAGGCCCCTGTAGTAACTCCTTGAGCCCAGGAGCGTGCCTGCATCCGTCATGCCACTCGCACGGAAGGACGGGGAGGGTTCGGGGAGGGGAAGAGATGCTTCCCCAGACCTTCCAAAATCCCTTAATTAAGGAATATATACCTTAAATTATAATGGGATCCCTAGTATGATTCAAGGTATATTCCATAATCGAGGGATTTTGGAAGGTCTGGGTCGATCGGACCGGAATGGGTGAAACCCGAAGTCAGTCCGAAGCTCCGCAGCCGACAACTTCTCCTGCTTGGAGGATCATGGGACTTAGTAAGTCAGGTTACAAGTACCTTAAGTGGTCTTATAACCCCAGTTACTAAGTCCCATGATCCTTTAAGTGCTTCTTTCGCTTCTGTCGCAGCCGTGAAGAGCAGATTGATCCGACAAGAGAGAAGTTTCTTCGAAAGGCGCTTTTCGAGCCAACCTAGCAGTCTTAAGCCAAGAGAGGTCAGGAAAAGCCGTCAGTTTTTGCAAGCAAATTTCACATTGCTATTCTGGTGAGTTGTCGTAGAGAAGAGCATCGTGTGGCTTCGCTTCTGTCCGATAGTTTCGTAGACGATGGCGGAAGCCACTGTTGTGTTTTGTCACTTGTCATTGCTATTTCTGACTGTAAAGTCGATATCACGAGAGCTACAGCCTCTATGAACAGTCCTACTATCGCGGCTTCTAATTATTCTTTTTCTCATCATTTTCATCGCGTTGCATTCTCTTTCGCTTCTACCACTACTTCTTCCAGTGCGGTTACTGCTGATGGTGCCAGTGCTAGTGCTAGTGCCGGTGCTGGTGCTGGTGCTAGTGCTACTGCCACTGCCGCTGCCGCTGCCACTGGCACGGGCACTGGCACTGGCACTGGCACTGGCACTGCCACTGCCACTTCCACTGCCACTGCTACTGCCACTGCTACTGCCACTGCCACTGCTACTGCTCGTGCTGCTGCTGCTGCTGCTGCGACTGCTGCTGCTGCTGCTGCTGGTCCTACTACGACGACGACTACTACTGCTGCTGCTGCTGCTACGACTACTACTACGACGGCGGCGGCGGCGACGACCACGACTTCGACCGCGACAAACGATTTCGACTGCGACGACGACGTCGACGACTAGTACTACTACCACATACGACGACAACGACCATCACTGTCTCCAGTTGGCCCTCCGCGCCCGGACATCAACCCTAACTGAGCCTTAAACCTCGACCAAGTCGAGAAAAACCATGGAAAACGCCTTGTACACGCCAAAAAGACTTTCAAAAAGACACTCCCAGACCCTCTTAGAATCCCGCAGCCCCAATTCCACCCTTTTGCAACCTTACGAATCCTGCTATCCCAAAACCAAGCTCGCCCAAACCCTAAATCCACCTAAACTTAGAACCTCTATCTTAACCTGCTCATAGTAGCATTTATATAAGCCCATTTAAACCCTAAACCCTAAACCTTAAACCCTAAATCCTACACCCTTTATGTGAGCCCCTTCTCCCAACGCGGATTTCGCTTCAGGACCTCCTCGGCTTGTCGCTCTTCGGAGGGCCCGCGCTGCTCTCGCCTCAGAGGGCGGGGCGCTCCCTTTTGAGAGTTTAGGTTTAGAGTTTAGGGTTGTTTCGGGGCTTCGTGGTTTTTGGGTTTTAGTGTATTTAGGAACTTTTAGCACTTTACGGCTTGAAGGCGTGGGGCGATTTTGAGCTAGGGCTTCAAGGTTTCGGGCTTTGGGCTCGTGGGGTTTGGGGCTTCGGAGTTATATCTTAGGGCTTCGGATGACTTCTCGTGGTACGCAGGTTGAGAGAGTGATCCATGACAGCGGAACTAAACCTCAAAGACTAAACCCCAAACCCTAAACTAGAAAGCATAGACCCTAAACCCTAAAACCCAAACCCCAAACCCCAAAAGCCCCTAAACCCCTCAAGCCCTAACCCCCAAGACAGTCCTTGACCCAAACCGTAACAAGGGCCTTAACCCCCTGAAGCCCTCAAACCCCGAGATCCCCAAACCCGAAACCCCAAAAGCCTTTGACCCCAATTAGTAATAAGTCCTTACCCGCCGAAACCACCCGAAACCCTAAATCCTCAACCTAAACCCTGAATCTCCCAAGCCTTAAACCACCAAAAGCCCGAAATCCTAATATGCCCCCATGAGCTCCAAGCCCTTAAAAGCAAACCCTTATGTGCCCCACATAGAACCCAACCCCCAAACTCTCAACCCTACTTGAAGGTTCATGGGTAGTTATAAGCAGGGGTACAAGTAGGGTAACTATACTCATAACTCATATTGGGGCCTTATAACCCTACTTGTAACTACCCATGAACCTCCAAGTAGTGGGTTCCGAAGCCCCTGCGCGAAGCTCCGTCGAGGCCGGGTATCCATCCGGGAAGCTGCCGGAAGCGGGGCTCCGATGGCGAAGCGCGTCTTATCGGGTTTCCTTTTAAGGGTTCCTCAAGGGGCTCCTTGAGGGGTTCCTTAAAGGGTTCCTGAAGGCTTTTGGGGTTTAGGGGTTTGCAGAGGTCGGTCGCAGATGCAGAATTTTGCAATCACTGGTAGTACTCTGACACTATGGCTTTGGTTTCAGTTAGCCTTTCTTGGATTGTCGTCGATATCAGGAATCCTCAAATATTCTCTGGGCCGCATTCGGGATCCTGTCTGTCGGCCAAGCCATTGCAGCGGTCTTGATTCTGGCTGAGGGATCCTGTTCAGACGGAGTAGCTGCATAGCGAACCCTAAAAGCCCTAAAAACCCTAAACCCTAAACCCTAAACCCTAAACCCTATACCTTTAAACCCTAAACCCTACACCCTAACTTCTCAAAACATGGAGGCCCTGGAGACTCCGGCGAAGATGATGGACCCGGGGAAGGCTCGTTTAGGTTCCTGAGTGCAGCTGTACTTGGAGAAAGCCTAGAGAAGAATAGGTAGTATCATTAGGGAGACCCCTTAAAGGGTACCCCTTCTGAACCCTACTTCTGGCTCTCTTAAAAGGGGCCTTATTGAGAGGGTCTATATCCCCAAGGGTCCCCCTAATCCTAACTCCCAAAGAAGCTGTACGTACCAGAAACCTGAAACTGGATCACAGTCAGACATGCCAGAGCAGGAGAAGGCAAAGTGGAATCCTTAAGTACCTTTCCCCTCAAGCAACGACTTAAACTACTAAGACACCAAACTTGTCTTGATAGTCAGGTCATGGAGGCCATTGGCTCCTATGGCAAGGGCATGATCGACATGGAGGCTTGAGAGTCAGGTGATTTCGCAGTTTAGTGCTTGGGAACTTAGGGTTAAGCTTTCGTTTGGGGTTTCGTTTATGTTCTTTTTGGCGGGCAGGTTGTGGCATCAGTGAGAAAGCGCAGCATCTTGAATCCCGAATCTCCGAAACCCTATGCAAAGCCCCAGAGCCACACCAAACCATCCAGCTCCAAGCCCCTACCCAGGAGCTACACACCGTGGAGTGCCACTCTCTGCCAGGGAGCCAGGGTCTCAGAGGCAGTGAAGTTCAGTCAGGCCTCGAAGGGAACGGACAATTTTGCCCGGGGGGGGGGGGGGGGAAGAATTAGTACGTAAAAGTATCACACTGTTGTTCTTAATATCATAGTAATAGTATGCTAAACCCCAAAGATCTCTGCTAATTCTAGTATCAAAGCCAATCAAAGCCCTTATATTGTGGAGAGTAAGCATAGGATCATCCTACAGTAACTTTGTTGTTGCGAGTCTACCTGCTGCTCTGGTTGTTCTGACTTGGCTGCAAGCATGGTCCAGGACGAGTACTTATCAAGATGATGGTGATGGTGCAAGTTCCTTTGAAGGTTTTGCAACAGTGCAAGGACAGTCTCAAGAATTTGAAAGGGCAACCTGAAGTTGCCCTCAGGGCAATGCATCTTAATCCTGAAAACAACCCGATGGTAAGAGTGCTGGAACCGACTGAATAAAGTCAAACGCAACGCACCCTCAAAACCTGAAGCCCTCAACTGGTCAGGTGGTACTTGCGCTGCCATGTTCACTGCCTGCACGATGCCAGGATCTCAACAAAACTTTGTGGAACCGTACGAATTTTACAAAACTCCTAGTACCCGTATAAATCCGCATAGAACGCTCCTAGAACCGGCATAGGCTTAGGCTTTACAGGGCTGGGGTCAGCTTTGAGAGTTGGGGTCTTGGGAATAGGGCTCCCCCCAAAGTCTTTCAGCCTACCAAGTTCATGATTGTTATTTGTTATCAGTATACTGCTGGTAGTCACGACTGTTTCTACTTCTTCTGCTGCTGCTACTTCTACGACGACGACTACATGCAACTGTTGTTTGTTTCTTTTACCTCTGCTACTACTACGACGACGGCTGACTGCTACGACTACTACGACTACTACGACCACGACTACTACGGCTACTACGACGACTACTACGACTGCGACTACTACGACTATGACGATTGCGGCTACCACAACAATTACGACTACTACGACTGCGACGAAGACAGCTCGTAATTAGCTAGTACGGGTATGACCATCAGTATAGTGAATGTGCGTGTGTTATGAGTTTGTGTCTTTACCACCCTTGTCATTGTGTTTTATTGTTTCTT